>JBBBDQ010000269.1:4970000-4995000 GCA_037127315.1 Ascarosepion bandense
AAAAAATTCAATGTGTCGTTAGAGTTCTAAAATGTTTTATCTACATCTGACCGCAACTCCCGTCGAGCTAGATAGCAAAATGCAGACGTTAAGTCGAATCTATCAAACCAACAAATACTTACATAACGTCCACCCTCGTCACTTTTATTGATATAGATAATATTTTTTCCTGAAGTGTCTTTTTTCACTTCATTTGCATTAAGCCTTCCTCATTACTTACATATTCGGTGAATGGTTTTTTCAGCATCCGTCTGTAGAATTACGTTCATGATTCTTCCCGTCTCTCCTTCATCTGTAATGGCGATTGCCCAGCACTCTCTACCATAGAGGAATATTTTTATGACATAAAATTTTACTATCACTTTCTTTGTTCTTTCCTCGTCGTAGACTTGCCAACCTTTCCTCGTCGTAGACTTGCCAGCCTTTCCTCGTCGTAGACTTGCCAGCCTTTCCTCGTCGTAGACTTGCCAGCCTTTCCTCGTCGTAGACTTGCCAACCTTTCCTCGTCGTAGACTTGCCAGCCTTTCCTCGTCGTAGACTTGCCAACCTTTCCTCGTCGTAGACTTGCCAGCCTTTCCTCGTCGTAGACTTGCCAACCTTTCCTCGTCGTAGACTTGCCAACCTTTCCTCGTCGTAGACTTGCCAACCTTTCCTCGTCGTAGACTTGCCAGCCTTTCCTCGTCGTAGACTTGCCAACCTTTCCTCGTCGTAGACTTGCCAACCTTTGACTCGCATTCAGCGACTCCCGATTTCCATCCCTTCTTCTATTTTCCGGTCAGTGCTAAAAGTTTCCTCAGGTATATGTCCTATCATTTTGTGCTTTTTTGTAATTGTTAGCAGCTGCTTTCTAATAGCTCAAATTTCCCTTAAAAATTACTAGTTAATCATCTGTTTCTGTTCATATTATTCCGAGCTTTTTTAGTGAACTCACATCCTTGTTGTAAAAATATTTCCATCATCTGTGACAATGTCCAACATTCGCTGTTATGTACGTACTTATATATTACGTAACAGTTTAGTAGATACGATTTGTTTCTGTGAATTTTTTTTCTGTAACTAATTCATTTGCTTAGTTTCTAAAAGCTATCTTTCACTTTTCCTATTCACCTTTGGATTTTCGTATTTAACTTTATGTTACTTGCTAATCTGCTACGTAAATAGGTATATCACTGCAACTGCAGTTTTTGTTCACCTTTGCTGTAACTAGATATTAAACTTCTACTATTTTGAGTCAAGTCACTGGACACAACCAACAGTACAGCAGAGGTTAACAAAAACGTCGAGATTAAGGAGAGATATCAGATAGTGTGACATTTGGAAGAGACATGGCCCGTGGAAGTAGAACAATCTACTCCTGTCAGCCAAATAAAGTGTTCAGTTCTAATTTCCAATCATTTGTAGAAGGCTGGAAATTACAAAATTTGAAACGTCGTGAATATGCCAAAAAAATGAGAACAACATTCTGAACAATATAAACAGATTAAATAATTAAAACACATCAAATTACAATACATCAAGGTTAGAAATATAGACAAATATAAAAAACACTTTTTAAGCCGTGAGCGATAACCATGAGTACCCAGCGCAAATGACGCAATTTTAATTACAACTTAATTAAATTATCAGTACCTGATTTTCTTACCTAAGTCTTTTTTTAAAATTTATAATCGTGTGGCCCCAAGCATGGCATTTTACTGCCACTGTTGTGCAGAGGGATACATAGAAGTAATGCTATAAGAAAGAGTAGCAGGTTACAGGGGGTGTCAGGAAGAGTGTATGAGAAGGAAGAGAGTACTGATGAAAGTGGGCTGGACAGAGAAAAAAACATGAGAGAGAGGATGTAAGTTAGTGAGACAGAAATGACTATTGACTGTACATTTGAATTCTTGAAGATTTTAGCTGTCAGGAAAGCAAGTATGCGGAAGGGAATTAATTACACAGGCGAGAAGTGCGAGAAAAGAAGCTGATGGAGTTTAGAATTAATAGGTTTCACAGTAAAAGGGAGGGACCTAGTAGCTAATCTTGTAGCTTGAGGAAATTTCTATATAGGGGGTACCTGTGATCTCAGTTCATCTGAGCAGAAGCCGTGAAAGTATTATTAGAAGAGACACAGGGAAGTCACATTGCGTCCGTGAGAAAGTAACTGTATCCTAGCTGCCAGGTCGGGATCGATTACATTTCAGATTCTCCGTTGAATTTGATCAAGGACACCTAGGTGGATAGCAGGAGCACCCGACCAGATATGGCAGCAATATTCAATGCACGGGCGGATGGTAGATTAGTATATGTGCAGGGTTGTTTCGGACGGGAAAAACTTCCTGGCCCTAGACATGGAACCGACTTTCTTATCAGCAGATTTAACTATGAATCCTATATAGTAATTTCACTTGAGGTCTGATGTGAGAGTTAATCCGAGGAGGCGCAGTGTTTTACTTTCTTACCCCAGTCCACCACGGATTGGAGGTCCTTTTCAAGCTCGGCAGCGAGGTTTGCTTTGTCAACTTCTGCAGATTTTTGATCGATACGAGAGTAAACCG
This sequence comes from Ascarosepion bandense, assembly GCA_037127315.1. Lineage (NCBI taxonomy): Eukaryota > Metazoa > Mollusca > Cephalopoda > Sepiida > Sepiidae > Ascarosepion > Ascarosepion bandense. The sequence continues at coordinate 4,972,538 of JBBBDQ010000269.1, forward strand.
TAGAGTCGTCAGCGTATATGCCTACTTGGGCTCTTATTACATCGGGGAGATCGTTAATATAGATAAGGAAAAGCATAGTATCTAGAATTGAGCCTTGACGGACACCCTCGTTGGTATGATAGTATTGGGAGGCTTGTCCGTTCAATACTACCTCCATTGTACGATTTGAAAGAAATGACTGGATTAAGTCAAACAATTGTCCAGTTATACCATTGCCCTTCAGCTTGCATAGTAGCCCAGCATGCCAGACTCTTTCAAACGCTTTGGAGATGTCAGGGGCAACAGTTCGGGCTTTGCCGTTCTTGTCGAGGACCTGGTGTATGTACTCAGTGATTGTCGTGAGCATATCAGCATTAGACCTGATGAAGCGGAAACCATACTGTTTGTCAGAAAAAAGTCTGTGGACTTAGAGATGTTGTACCCCCTCGGCGTTGATCAGTTCCTATTAATGTTAACCCAAAGAACAATTTTAATGTGCCTGCATGTAAAATGTATTTTTTTAAAAATTATATTTAATAACTTTTGGTATTTTTAAAACCGGGTATAATATACCCATGGTTAGTAGTGGTGTAACTTTAATTGATGGTTAGTATTCCAGGAATGATAAATAAAAAAATGAAGGACTCATATCAAATAGGATATTCCAAGAATACGCACGGGTCCAACTAAAGGGCGCTGGAAAAGCGACCCCCTTCTAGGCACCTACCGCAAGCGTTGCTACCCTAAATATTCGCTCCAGTGACCTTGTTATATCGTTCCAGCCAGATTGCTGGTCCTGTCACTTAGCCGGCGAAGTAGGAGCTACAGTGGACAACACTGAGAAAGTCATCTCGACGAATCAATCGGTCGCTGTGACATTCGAACTCATGGTTAGAAAGCGAAAATTGTAATGAGTCGTCGAAGTTTCTATACGTGTTATTATAAGTGAAATAACATCAGTATGGTTATTTGTATAGCATTATACGAGGAACTTCAAAAACCTACACGAATTAATTAATGTTGCATCCTTTGGGTGGAAGGTGACACCACCCTTTTTGCACATGTGGGAAAACATTTCTGTTGGTAGGCCGCGCTGTTTTCTGGTTGGTATGCTTAGAGTACTGACATGCAGTGTGCGCTCGTCAGATAATCCTTTTCAAGCAAGATGAACTAATGCATCAAAAAGAGATATTGCCTTAAAATGTGCTGATCTTTAACAGGATATGTTTTGTTTGACAGACATCCTCTTATCTTGACTTGGTAGCATGTGACTTCTGACTCCCCCCCCAATGTAAAAACCACGCGATTTTTCTTACCAAGGCGTTTAACTCAGCAATTTCGCTTTAGATCAAATAACTCTAATATTAAAAGAATAAAAAATTCATGTTAAGAATTAGCTGATAACTGTGAGATTACGGACACGTGTTTTGAATATTTGACATGGAACATGGTATTAACACACCCAAGCCGTTGAGGTCATAATAGAAAGTCCACCTTAGTTGATAGGAGACTAAAAAAGTTTAATATTATTTTTCCAAGATTCAAAATCATACTCATTTGGTTCTAATGCTTAAGCAATTGATAATTCGGATAAAAATTCTCCCGTTGACAAAGCTCTAGAGATCAGTTCGCCACTCATATGGCCAAAATTTTCCTAACTGAATAATTCAAGATTGATTTAATCTGTTGTTTTTAATTTGGTTAATCACTGGCTTCATACAAATATCGTTGATCTCTTTTTTCTATAGGGATGTTTGTATGTTTTCTTTCAGAGGGGATACTTTTGAAATATCAATGAAGAGCAAGTTTGATGCCAATTCTTTTCCATTTCGTTGTTTGTACGCGAGTCCCATGTGATCAAAGCCCATTCTAAAACCATCAGTGGAAGAAATTACCAATTCCAGATGCTAACAGCCAGTGAAAGTCGATTGGGACACGCCATGTTGCAGAAAAACTTAGGAAATCACAAACAAACAACGAAGATACCGGAAATCCATATACAAACAAAACCAAATATTTTGGAAAAGATTGTGAAAATAAAAGAAAAAATTATAATTCACAAACAAGTTGAGTGAAAAAAAAAATGAATTATGGCTAATGGAAGAATGGTAGTACCAAATGAATCAATTTATTGAAGGAATATAAAATATTCGAGCACACTTGTACGGTTTAAAATATTTTTAAAATCATCAGCATTGTCTCTTTATTGATCTTTTTTTTTATTCATATACTATCAATGTAATAAATGAGCACATTGCCTTCTTTCGTTTTAGGCCGGTGATCATAAAGTAATTGGCAGGACAGTCAAAATGTAATTCAATCATCTTCCATTTTATGGGTGTTGAAATCTTTATTTATTTCCACTGAACGTATATAAATGAAGGAGAGATTGGCCATAGAAGATTTATTTATTTTTATTTCAGTTAACTTCTTTGGTCACCATTGGCCTGGTAGGTAGATGGTGGAATTTCTCTTTACTTGGTGCTAATTTGGCTGGTCCTGATTTTACTCGCCCCGAATGGCTGAATGCCACTGACTAATTTAACCAAATCTTTGAATTGGCAAGCTGAATGGCCTAAAATTCTCTATCTTATACAAAGTTCGATAAAACGAAAAAAAACCGCTTAATTACATGTATATTTCAATTTACCTGACATCATCTTGTGTTCTTTTCACTAGAGACAATTAGCATTGCCGTAAACAAACAAAATAAAGACATGCCTTGTTGCTGAATGGAATAATATGTATAACATAGACTATTTGTTATTTTTGTCAGGGTAAATTCCAATAGAGACAAACTCAAAAGAACTCAATGTTGAATTCTTTATTAAATTTAACAGAGTAATACAATCTTGGAAAAATTGTTGGATATTCTACAAATTCACGAGTTATAGATATTTTGCAGTTAAGCAGTCGTACCTCAGACCCAAATCATACAACACTTAACTGTTTTTGAGTCTGAGGAGTAGTTACTTAGCTGTAAAATATTTATTACCCATGGATTTGTAAATATCATTTTTCCTTTCAATATATATATATATATATATATATATATATATATATATATATATATATTACTTTGAATGCTGGTTATAAAAAATAGTGCTGAATGTCATATAAATAGCTGTAATTTTATGTTAGTAAAAAAATATACATTTTTCCTCACCAGTAGCACAACTCGGAATTTCATGCACAACGCAATTTTCAGGTACTGAATGATACTGCATAATCAGCACCTGATGATTGCGTTGTACATAAAGTTGTGATACCAGTGAGAAAAATATATATGTAACCGACTGTTTTGTCGTTGTAGCCCATAGAAATCGATTTTTAAAGCGCATTAACATAATAGTACATTCATAACAGACAGCTATGTGGGTCAGCTCGTATCAGTTGCAAAGTTGTTCTCGAAATGGCTAAATGTTTATTTTCTGATAGAATGAGTCACCGTACATAATTTAACATGTTAACTCTCTAGACTACTGGCGGTTCTGTAATATTGTCATGAATAAGATTATGCCTTTCATTTACTGATAAATATTTGGAGTATATACATCTACTGATAAAGCAGAATGTCTTACCCATAAATTATCTTCCAGTTCTAAAGTTGACTACTCTGGAGTATCTTTGTCTGAACTGAGTCTATTTTGAGTGATATGCATAAAATCCGTCCATAGTTTCTGTTGTCATTTTTAAATTAACTCACTTCAAATGATGTCCACTTGATGATATCTCTTCAATTTATCCTAACAACTGGCTACTTTTATTTCTAAGCTTTGCAATAAATGCCTTGATGCTTTTTCTTTGCCTACTTGGAGGAATCTTAGTCTGTAGTTCCAGTTTTTATTAAACATATGTATTAGATAAGAATGATGAATTTGTATTTATTTCTGAGATGAGTAATTTCAAATAACCTTAGAATAATTTCGAACTTTGGTTCTCATGATGGTTGATATAGGTTTTATAATAGACACAACTTTTCGACAAACTACCCTTCGGTCATTATCAGGCTCCAAAAATACACCACTAAATTCCTTCGGAACGGTGGCTTAGTGGATTTAGTAGTTGTTTGTAAATGTGTTAGTATCATCTAGTTGTCATGTATTCGGTCCTTGGACCTGGTAATGACAAACCAAATTCGACATGAAAGAAGAAAAATTGATTTCACAGAATATTTTGCAATAATCAACGAGATAATCCACTTCATCTAACTTATGGACACCTGATGATGTCCAGAGGGTACTTGGTCGAAACGTATTAATTGTAACACCTATATCAACCAAGAGCGAATGAAAGTTCGAAAAAATTCCAAGAATTTTGAAAATAATGAAGTTCGGGCTGTTGTTTGGACATCTCGAAAATATCTGACAGGTTTGGCATGTTGGTCATTTGCACAATTTGAAAGGTCATGGTATTTTCGGACGAATTGTTGACTGATTATGTCTTTCATATCGAATCGGGACTTACTAATTGTCGTGAATGAGCATTTTCTAGAACGTTTTCTTATATGCATACGCCTCAACCAAGATTCTAGCAATGGAGCTATGTTCTTTCCAATTTTCACGCAAACATTCCTTGTATCATATGACCTCATACCGGTATTTATGCTGATAACTTAACTACTGACTTCTGTCTCAGTATTAATTCAGATCAGTCCTATTATATTATATACGCAGCTTCTGTTGTTAAATGCAGAATGAAATATGTTAATGTTAACGTCTCCTAAAAAAGCTAACTATTAACTGTCTGTCTTCCATCAGCATAGTTGATACTAACCTTCAGGATAGTGACACATTTTTCATTCTCAGGCAAATGTTAGTACTGAATCGATTGACAGGTTTGCTGCTAGGAAAGTTGGTCCATTGCGTCATGCTAGACAGTCTCTCTTTCCAGAATCTATCTGACGTATTCAAAGCATGTACAAATATTAAGCATATAAGCTTATCATTTGCCTATGCTTTGAATATTACTGCCACATATAATCTGATATCTCTGCTATAAGTTTAGAGACCCTCTATAGATTATAATATAGAAACAGAAATGCTATTGGTTCTGTCCTGGTAGAACGGTTGTACTGACTTTCTTATTACCGTAGTGTACATTCCTGCTCTAATTTCTGTAAATATTTTCTTGGCAATTGTTCTGATGAACCTTCCTCCATAGTACATAGAACCTATGTGTTTAAGCGGAGTGAGAGATTGTTGGCAAGGACTAATAATTTAAGAGTCGAAGTGACTCGATATATCCGTACGTTTTATGCTAACAGTTTTATTTTCTCACACTTGTCGTACTTCTAGCTTGCGGAAATCTCATCCGAATTCTTGTTTTCTATTCAAGTAGATAGCCTAAAATTTAAATGCAATGTAAAACGTTATCTTTTTCGTCTTCATTCATGTTGCAATGTTCTTCTAGTTCCTTAATATTGTTTGTCCTTCTCGTATATTCTCTAACACCCACTAACAGCCTGCATGTTAGTGGATTCATTACTTTTCGTGGGGGGGGTGATGTTATTTAACCATATATATATATATATATATATATATATATATATATCCAGGTGAAGAGGACTGAAGGATTAACGATTTTGAGTGCCACGGTATTTATTTTATTATGAACCGTGCTCAATATAATAAATATTATAGAGCTTAATATAATTATATTCTTATGAATTAATTTTACATTGCGACACTAAAATTTCTATGTTTCGAGATAGGTTCTCTTCATCAGGCAATGTTTGATATTGATTATGCAGATGATTTACATTTAAATAGAAAAACCTTCGGTTTGCTGTGTATGTATGTGGGAAGATATAAAATTTACATGTGTGTTTCTTTTAACTAATCAGAGTGAAAATTCATTTTGGAATTTGGCTCCAAAAGAATAGATACTAACTTTCTCTTTTTTCTCCTTTTTCCCTTTCTTTATCTGACTTTCTTATTTTTACTCCTTAAGGGTCAATATGTCAACCTGCATTTAACCTAATCTTATCCTTTTCCTTTTTTCGTCTTTTTTATATTTTTTCGCTGAGTTTTATTGTCTTGAATGTGATGTGCCCATTTATACCAAGGCCGTCCTTTTCCCTTTTTTTTCGCTCTGATTAGTTAAAAAAAAACACAGATATAAGTTTTATATCATCCCACATACATACACAGTAAACCGAAGGTTTTTGTATTTAAATGTAAATCATTTGCATAACCAGCATCAAACATTGCCTGATGAAGGGAACCTATCTCGAAACTTAGAAATTTTCTCGTCGCAATGTACAATTAATTAATAACTATATATATATATTGTTAAATAAAACAGACAAGGGGAAAACTATATTTTACTTTATGATGGACTTTATTTTGCCTTGATAAACCCATTACAAAACGAGACGCGTAGGCGAGTAAAATATAGTTTTCCTCTTGTCTTCTTGGTTAAATCATACTCTCCTTAATCTCGGATTATAACTGAGTACACACACACACACACACACACACACACACACACACACACACACACACACATATATATATATATATATATATATATATATATATATATATTAATACAGGTTTCATTGATCCTTTCGTATGATCTGATTAGCTTGATAGTGTTGTCATGGAAAGACGACAAAAAATCGCAATAATTGCTGATTTTTTTATCAGGTCTGAGCTTTCGGCTTACATAAGCCATTATCAAAGGATCAACATTTAATACTCGGTGAACATAGAACATTTCAATTAAAAAATGGACTTGTTTAATTTTTTCTGCATAACTCCACTCTGTTAATAATTTAAATGTTCTGTGTTCACTGAATATTAAATGTTCCTCCTTTGATAATGGTTTATGTAAGCCGAAAGCTCAGACCTGATAAAAAATCAACAATTATTGCTATTTCTTGTCGTCTTTCCATGACAACACTATCAAGCTAATCAGATCATATGAAAGGATCCTACACAAAATAAATAGACAGAACTTGTCTATATTATTCAATGAAATCTGTATTAATGAAAAAATGCTGCCAAAATACACACAATATATATATATATATATAGAGAGAGAGAGAGATAGATAGATAGATTAGTATATATATATATATATATATATATCTTAAGTGTCAAATAGTGATAGTATTTAACGCCAAAGATGTTATTTTTAGTGGTTATTACAGACAAAATGTAATTGGGCAGGACTTTTGTCGTAAAGCTCTCGATATTGTGGTGTATATGGAGCGTTGGCAGGTACAAAAAGTTTATTTCTTTGAAGTCGTCAAGAACCAACACTATGAAAGAGATAAACTTTCTTTTAACTATATATATATATATATATATATATATATATATATATATATATGTGTGTGTGTGTGTGTGTGTGTGTGTGTGTGCGTGTGTGTGTGCATATATATGTATAGGTATGTTTGTGTGTGTGTGTGTCTGTGTCTGTGTGTGTGCGTGCGTGTTGAGCTCGTCTGTGCTTGTATGAGATAGTAAAAATATAGAACAAAACATAAAATTATAGCGTCATTTAAGCTATATTCATGGTTTAAAGTATTAAATATCAGTGTTGGGGCGTATGTAAATATAAAAGTGAAGTCTATGTTCGACACCGAGCAGCTACCGTCTGACTTTTGCATCACGAAATCTTCCGACCATGTGAACATATATATATATATATATATATATATATATATATATATATATATATGTAATTTTATAATCATGGGGATGGGATCCTCACACTAAAACAAGGAAAAGAATTCCACATAGTCATATATTTGCAAATTCTTCGTTTCTTAGTTTATAAGTTAAAGGAAAGTTTAAGATATATAGCGCTCTTTTGACCTGTAGATTAGGCTAAATCTTTCTCCCTGTGCGGTATTGTGAGATGTACGCCATGCTTGCTTTTAACATTCGCTTATACGTGTATCTTCTCTTACAGTCAGCAAAATATATTATTCGTAGTCAGGCGTACGTGCGTATCTCAGCCTTCCTCGATTCATAGTTTGTAATGCCATGGATCTTGTCTCAACAGCGCGATGATAAACAGCAGGACAAGCTATATGGCTCGGCTGACTTTGGCCTTAGTCTGATACAGCCGTGCAGCCTCACGTCTGTTACTATGTGCGCCTCCGTATGTAAAATTCTAATCTGCCTGATAACGGTATAAATAACCTTGCCATTTTTAAACAGAACACTTCTCAGCTAACTGAGTACTACCCACAATAAATGCTGAAGACAAAGTAGCCCCAAATGTAAACTAATGTCAAAGGTAACTTAGTGTAGAGGACATTAAACCCCATGTACGGTAAAAATTATTAAACTTAAGAACATGCGACATGTTCTATTTCTGTAACCGGTGCTTGGTGATGTGCATACCAGTGTTTGTTTACATATTTTCCATAGTGTTTGCACATTGACCAGTGTAAATATTGCCGTACTCTATCGTGACGGTTTTTATATTCATTTGGGGCAAGTACAGAACATTCTGTGATTAGATAGTCTATTGTTTCTTGGTATTTATCACAGAACCTGCATATAGGATCCACATTATTATGTATAATAATTGCCTGAAAGTTCCTAGTGAAAGTTCCTTTATTCAGCAAAAATAAAGCCTTCAGCCTCAGAATATAATCCAGATGCACGTAACCATCGATGAATATTAACTTTATTAACATTGGATTTATTAGCACGTTCCGGATATTGGCCATGCAGAGGTTTGTCTTGCCATCGTTGTTTCATCTGTTCAAGAGCTTTATCTTTGGCTTTCTTTTTTCATATTTTTGCCGCAATAATTGGTTCTTGGCTTCTGTTTTGCTTTTCTACAGAATCTACTAAATGTAAATCTTGTTTGTATTTACTGCTTTCTTTCATTATTGAATAATTTTCTTTCTGTTTTCATGTTGTTTGACAAATTGTATCATCCAACCCTTTGTTTTGTCTATATATGTTAGTAAGCCAATAGTTGTTTTCTTGTATGACAATTCTAGCTGAATAAGACCTCTTCCTTCTTTACGTGGTATGTTGAGCCTTCAGTTGTATTGTTTGCTTTTTTTTCCTTCGTTGATAGGACTTCATTTTCATTTCTAATATTGTATTTTCTTTCTATTTTTCTGCCTTTTCTAGTTCTTACATTTATTCATTTTGGCAGTTCATTGAGTACTGATAATTTACTTATAATTTGTCCTATTTACTTTTTCTTTTTCTTTTCCAAGGTAGATCTTCCCGTCTGCGAGACTGCCTTAATTGTAATTTGATGTTCAATATTTTGTTGCTGCTATTGCTGATGCATATATTGTTTAATTACGATTTATATGAGTGTCTTCTTCACCCAAAATTAAATTAAATTCTGCATTTTAGAGTTTAATAGTTTCGAGGTTATGCTTTTCTGGTTGCAATTTTAGGCTTAGTTTAATAGTTTTGAGGTTATTTATTGATTTTATGCTTAGGTTAATAGTTTCGAAGTTATTTTATTTTACGGTGAGGTTAATAGTTTCGAGGTTATTTTATTTAATAATTTCGAGGTTACTTTATTTAATAGTTTCGAGGATATTTTATGCTTAGATTAATAGTTTCGATGTCATGATTTGTTTGTTGTAATTTGGTTGTAATTTTATTATTATAATTATTATTACTCATATTATGTTCTGTGTAAAAAGAACATTTTTATGTAGCTATACGTCTCTTTAAATCATTGCAAATATAATTGTTCCACGCTGTATCTTAATTCTGATTCTTAAGAGAGAAAATGTATGTTCTTGCAGGTTTTGCTTCTTTTTACATGTTATAATTTAATTACCCTTTTTTTTTTTAATGAGAAATCTTTAAATAAAGCATTTGAACATACATTGATTGTGACAGTACCCGTTCGGAATTGGACAAAAACATGAAAGAGTTTACCGGAAGATTCACTGAAATGAAAACGCACCATCGGACACTGATAGGAGGAATATGCTCTTTATTAACATTTTCTAGTGCATATATTCACCGTGTTTGCAAAAACTGTGCTGTTTACTGAAACAAGTTTATCCACTATATAACGTTAATTTAATAAGCCTGATTAATGTCTCTCTCTCTCTCTCTCTCTCTCTCTCTCTCTCTATATATATATATATATATATATATATATATATATATATATATATATAATATGAAAAACAAAAACGATAATATAAAACAAAACATTATCTGGTTCAACACTTCATTTAATTTAGAGGTAAAGCCCAAAATAAACAAATAGTTTTAAAACTGATAGATAGACACTTTCTAAAAGGCACAGAACTAAACACAATTTTAAATAGAAACAAACTCAAGCGAAGTTATAGGTGTACTAGTAATTTAGATAATTTCAAAACAATAACAAAACTCCAAAAATTTAGATGGCATTGTACAAAACAAGACTACTAATAACGAATACCACTGCAGGGACAAAAATAAATGTCAACTTCAAGGACTTTGCAATACAAAAGAAGTAATTTACAAGGCAAAGGTACATGACTTAAATGGTCAAAATAAAATATTTGGATTAACCAAAGACACCTTTAAGACCAGGTGGTTCAATCAAAAACTACATTCAAAATAGAAAACTTAAAACTGTACAAAATTGGCTCGCCACATGTGGAAATTGAAATCAAAATATGGAAAACCCAGACATAACATAAATTATAGTATAAAGAGTCAAGCCTTAGAACGGTGGCAAAATATGTAAACTGTGCCTGGAAGAAATATTAGAGATTATTCTATTCCCAAACAAAAATGAACTATTAACTGAAAAAACAAAAATTATGACTACATGCAACTATACTAAAAATACCTTTTAGGTTCATACAACCATGGATGAAAATGTTATAATTTCTTGTAATTTTAAAAATTGCGCGTACAAAAATTCCCTGCCACGTGAGCGTTCAAAAAAAATCACCGTTACGTGAGCCATCTTAAAAAAAGGGTATACGGTAAAATCAGTTATTGCAAATCGCCTGAAGACACCACTCATAATAGAAACCTATGTTGCGTAATAACTTGTTTACAAATAGAAAATGTTCAAAATGACTACAATATAATTGTATCGAACAATTTTTAATACAAATGTAAACTGGTCTAATTTTATTATGACCAAAACTAAGTAATTAAATAATCAATATATATATATATATATATATATATATATATATATATATATATATATTAGAGTTGGATATGGAATTTTGACATAGCAAATCTAATTAACTATATTTTTGACCTCTACAAATGAAACGTGGTTTTGTTTGAAGGAAAAACAATTTTCTTCTGCCGTATGCTAAATTAGATGGTGTACTCAATGTAAATCCAAAATGCAAAACACTTGATTGAATGCATAAAGAGTGAATATTCTAAAGTTGATGAGATGGGGACTTCATTGCATATAGTGTATGTCTCAAAGTATATCAACCTTTCTATCTGAAATATTGGAAATCGTAGGAAACTGCTATTTCACAATATTCCAATTAAAGGAACTTTGTTAAAAATTTAATTTCTTGAAAATATGCATGTTTGTTTATGTTTACAAATTTTATAGGAATCAATCTTCCTTTTATGCATGTTTTATAGAATCTGATAATGTTTTTTTTTTCATTCGGTTTTTCAAGAGTTCTTAAATTTTTTGTCCTTTGAGCGCGAAGACAGTTTTGAACTTTCGTTACGATTGTTGCCCCAAATTCTTTCGGTCAGTTTGTTACCCATTTTGAATGGATTCTTTAGTATTTTTTACTGCATCTATGTTCTACATTTTACTGTATAGAAATGTCGTAAGTGTAAACTGTATTACATGAGGTTCGTATTAATAGTATTAAAAAAATCAAATACACTCTTTCCGTTTTGGATGATTGGTAATTTTAATATTAAGTTGGGAGTCATTTTGGTCCGTTTGTAAACCAGGGAAGCTTGACACACAGTTTGAACAGTTTGATAAAAACCCTTCAAGTATCTTTTACAATTTGATTTTCTTAGAATGAAAATGCTATCTACAAAAATATTTTGTTGGAGAATATATATATATATATATATATATATATATATATATATATATGTGAACGTGTTTTTTATCACTTTATTGATTTGTCGATCATTGACATAATGACTCAGATGTGTGGTCGATGTAATTATACTTTTTATTACAAGATTCACAATGTTATATGAACCAGCAAATATTGATGAAACTTCATCGGTGGTCTGAATTTTCGATTTGATAGAGTTTTTCTTTCAGTACGTGGACAAACAGGACTCCTCAATTTTCTGTACTTTGTGGCTTTTAGTATAATATGTTTTACTGCTATATCTACTAATTACAGATATGCAGAATATTTTCACAAGTTCGTTAGATAGTTGATGAGTTGCTTAACTCTGCTTCTCTCGCCTTGAATATGCCCTTCAAATATAACTGATCTCTTTACAATATCAAGCTATATTTCGATTCAAGACATTAACCAGGCCTTAAATAACCCTATGGTAGCTGAAAGGTCGTTAAGTAGAAACCAAACCAATTAAAACAATCTATTAGTCGGATCAATTGTTGCGATATAATTTTACGTTTTACGATTTTTTTTAGTCCTCCGTAAATAATTATCTTGATAAAAAAACAGTCCTTTGTATATTTTCTATGATGGCGCGACAGTTTGTTTAAAACTGCATGAATTATAACGGTAAAATTTTAGTGCGTTCACTTGTCAACTATACGAAAAAGACGAAACGTCAGTCGTTATCATATGCCCTACTCCCAAACCCCGTCAAATTTTAGAATAATATCTAAAAATTAAATGGTAATATTAAAAAAGACAAATAAAACTAAATGCATAGTCATCAGCAAAAAGAGATCAATACGCCAAATGCAAGTTGAAGAACCTAAAAGAAAACAAGTAAAAAACTTCAAATAATTGGGAAGTGTTTTGACAGAGGATGAAAGATGCGACACAGAGATCCAAAGAAGAATTGGCATGGTAAAACACGCATTTCAGAAGCTAACCAGAGTACAGAAAGACAGGAAAATCTCGTTCGAAACAAAGAAAAGAGTGCTGAATTGCTACTTGCTATATGCCTTTCTGTATGGAAGTGAATGCTGGACGATCTCATCAACGATGTTAGAGAGACTTGTGGCAGCAGAAATGTGGCTTTACAGAAAGATGCTGAGAATACCATGGACAGAGCACGTGTGCAACGATGAATTGTTGGAAGAGATGTAAAAGAGAAGAAAACTAAAAATAAATATCAGGAACAGACAAATGAGGTTTCTGGGACACGTAATAAGGAAGGAGGGCCTGGAGAATTTCGTACCCACAGGTCGGATGAATGGAAGGAGAGACAGAGAAAAGCAGCGAAAATCGTACTTGTTAGATCTGAGGAAAGGTTTGACAGAGCGTAGTTTGGAAGAGATACCAAGAGAAAAATTACCGAGAGCGACAAGAGATAAAGTCAAGTGAAAGTACATGATCACCTATGTCCTGAAGGGACACGGCACTTGAAGAAAAAGTTACTAGACATTTCTTATACCAGATAGTAAAGGACTAACTAAGAATATCTTTTTAATCAAATAAAAATTAGTCCGCCATTTTTATTGTAACTTCTTCATCTTTAAGAACATTACAATATTGCTATATAAAACCACTTATCAAATATTACAGTGAATCACACTGATTTGTTTTCAAACAGAACTATCATCTGTATAACTTCAATAAAGCCTCATTTGCTATTATATTGCTCCTTCAGATTTCGGTGACATATTTTTGGTCGTTTGTTAAAACATTTCTCAGATAATTCTATTTATATATGTTTATTTTTTCAACTTAATATTTTATAGATAATATACAAATAAAAATATTTCTATTTTGCTCATCTGCACACGAAAAAATCTTTGTCATTAATTTTCCACGTAAATCGCTTATTAATAAAAATAGTTTTCATTAGCTATTCTAGAATAGAATAAACTGTGAAATAATTTTATTCATTTTATTTACATATTTTAACATATATCTGTGTTGTACTCGGTGAAACTTCTCATAAAAATCGACCAATCGAATAACACCATCCATTTTTCACACCTGGGAACTTGCTTCAAAGTATATATTTTATTAATATCTACGCAAATGGTGTTATCTACTTACTGATTTTAAATATATCTCATCATATATTATCACGTTTGCAACTCAGAAGAATCTATAAGATATATTCAAGTTAATATTTAAATATATTTTTTGAATTTATAATTTTTATCTAAATATAAATCATATATATTGGTTAGGAACAAAAGTACATGGTATCTTTTAAATGAATTTATTCAATATTTAGATATTTGCAAATGTATTGATTCGGCCACATAGAGAAAATTTCTGCCATCAGATGGCTACCATCAGAATGAATGATGCTACTCTCCTAGTGAGAAACACACGGCTACACCTCCTTAGTCTCGCCCTCTTAAACGACTTCAAATGGAATTACTACATTGAGTCTATAGCTGCGTCCACTGCTGTATCGACTCATGAAGATATTCTCGTTAGAATCCATTTTATGTATGTAAGTATAAAAGCCGCATTCACCTTAGTCGGTTTGAGCCGGCTTGCTCCCTGACGGAGAAAGTCTCATTGTGATTTCGAAGTCCTACCCTGTTATTTAACCCATAACTGGAAGGAAGTGGTAGATTAATAGCTTTCTCAATGTTACCAGCGCGTAAGTGAATGCAGGGCAAACAACCGGAATTCGAACTCAGCTTACCGATTTCTCCTTCAGAGCCGAAATCCACTGCACCACAACACACATCCGTCAATAAACGCTTACAGCATCTAGTATTCCCAAGCGGTCACCAATCTAAGTACTGGTCAGTACGGCCATATCAAGTTGAATACACCTGTTCATTTTTCGATCACCGAAGTGTATTCAACTTGATATGGCCGTAAGCTTAGGAATCCATTTTGCACATTTATATATATACTATTGCATTGAATAGTTTTGTCATATCTGGTCGGGTGCTTCTGCCATTTATCTTGGGGTAGTCGATAAAATCCAAAAAATGATCTCTAATATAAATTATCCTGACTTGGCAGACTATCTTTACCCATTTTCTCAACGACGTTACGAGGCTTCCCTCCGTATTTTCTACAAGTATTTTATAGCAACTTTTCTGACGAGTTTTTCCATGAATTTACGACCACATGTAAATACACAGGTGCTACTAGATTGAAATCAAGTTCCCACCCATTTATCGTCGAAATAGTAAAAGAAACCGTTTCTTCTAACCGAACAGTGTCTTGTCACGCTTTCGCTTTTGTGAAAATCTCTTCTGTTTGCTTGATTTCTTGATAGCTAAAATTTTAAATGCAACACCAATTGCCATTTTCTAACTCCATGATTTCCATCCATCTCTTATCCTTTCTTCGACATCCACTATAGGCTTACGGCCTATCACGTTGAATACACCGGTTCTTGCTCGATCACCGAAGTTAAGCAACGTTGAGCCTGGTCAGTACTTAGATAGGTGACCGCTAGGGAATACCAGGTGCTGTAAGCGTTTAGTGACGAATGTGCGTTGTGTTGCAGTGCATACCGGCTCGGAAAGAGAAATCAGCGAGCCGAGTTCGAATTCCAGTTGAATACCCTACATTCACTTAAGCACTGGTACCCGTGGGAAAGATATTAATCCGTCCCTTCCCTCCAGTTATGGGTTAAATAACAAGGGTAGGACTTGGTGACCCTGCCCTTAAAAAAAACAAATCCCAATGAATCTTGATACTCTAAAAGAAAAATGTATTACTAGACACAAAACTTATATAAAAAACAACAATAAATTGTTGAAAGAAAAATTTATTAACAGCAATAAATGAATAAAGTTAATTAGCAATAAATGACACGCCGAGGTTAATTTGCCATAAAAACAAAACAACCAACCAACCAACATCCTCTATGCATTGTTTTTTTTTTCTCACTGTATCAACCGGTGCATTAATAGCCGTCCTGTTTTGTTTGAGGTGAAATATATTTTTAAAACTATATTTTCATTGCTGCCACTATATTTCACTAATATAAAAAGCCGCTTGTTAATTCTGTTTTCCCAGAACATGTGACCCTTCGAAGTGATGAACAAGGAATTGAATTTTCATTCCTTCAGGAGAATTTTATGAGAATCTACATTGTAATCATAATTTCCAGTATCAGAATATTCAGTAAGACATTCCAATAGATTTGCATTAATTTCGGCTGAGATTGTGAAGAGAAGTGGGATTAGCTTTGTCTAAATTTAAGACAATACCCTATTTTCATTGATTGAAAGTTTTATCTTTTCAATTTGGTAACAGTACTTGTCTGAATATGACATTTGGTCCTGAGGAAGAAACTTGTTACATACAATACACTTACAAATCCTACCAGTTGTACATTATCACATTCATCAGATGCATATTCAAGAGGAAGTCAACATAAATCAAGAGCACTAGACAGAAATATGGTTGTCAGCCCAAGATGCATACTGCAAATTGGCAATTGCAAGAGGAAACTAATGCAGAGGTTAAAATATTTTAGAAGTATATTAACGGAGGATAGACACCGAAATCCCAACACTCATCCGTTTAGCGAAAAACATTTCAAATGAAAAATAAAATTTCGTTAAAAAAATCAAACCGTGCTGAAATGCGATGCGATATCACCCCCCACCGACTTTATAAAAGTGAATAAGGGATAATGGCACAACAGATGAAAAGAAATGGTTATACAGATACTGTGAGTTTAATTGACGAAGCTAATAAGCCACGAGAAAGTTGCAAAAAACAACAGTGGAAAATGACACACATACCAAAAATCAGAAAGAGACATTTGAAATCTCTTTGATACATGTTGCGGAATAAATTCTGACACTCACAGAGCATATCGATGGAAGAAAAGTTAGGAGAAGGAAACATGTTACACAACTGAAGAGCTTGTGTGAAGAGTTGACGCAGATAGAGGGCGGTTATTTCGACAAACGGATAAACGATTCTAAGTGGCACGACGGATCATCTTATGTAGATCCATGATCACCTATATCCGGAAGGGACACGTTGCAAAGATTAACTGATGCTCACTTCGTTTTTTCAGAAGACATTATATCGGAGCATATATCCGCAACTAATTGTTTTTTGCAGTTTGTGATCTTTTTTTTAAAATGAGGCCTTGTTGAATTGTTTCAGCCACTAATTGTGGTGATTAACAACTACAGAGTTTTCAAATGATTTACTATGATCATAAGACATATATGTACGCTGTACCGTCTCCTCTGACCTGGATTATTTTAATCAAAGTTTAGATGTGTTGATCACTAATAATTGCAAGTCTACTAGAACTTTCTCGGTCTTTCAGATGAACATTTATGTTGAATCCAGCGGGACACTTACGAAGATACACTCATTTATGATGGTTTATTAACCCTTTGAAGATTATAAAAATCAAAAAATATTTTTGGGGGATATATTTTTTAAAAATAATAATTTAGTGATACAAGTCTTACGAATTAAAAAAGGAGTGTTTTTTTTACACTTCTCGATGGTAAATATACGTGAATATAACGAATCTAACTGAAATTAAAATTCGGCTCTACGATTAAACATCCAGGCAATTTTTTATATATATATATATAAGCGTTTCACCCCGAGCAAGGCATGTCACTACCACTACTGCGCAGGGGGCTACATAGAGTGGAGAAAGGATGATTAAATATAGGAAATGTCAGAGGGTGGGTGATAGGCGGGTAAAGATATCGAGAATGAGCGTTGGGTAGATGAGAGTGTTCTGAGAATTGGGAGTTAGTGTGATAGGAGGTGTCTATTGACCCTACATTTAAACAGCTGGAGATTGTAGCTGTCGGGAAAGCAGACTTGTGGAAGGGAGTTCCACAGGCGGGAAGCGCGAGAAAAGAAGCTGTTGGAGTAGAATTTACGGTTACATCTTATTTGTTTAACTGTAAAAGGGTGGGACCTAGTTGCTAATCTAGTATCTCGTGTAAATTCGTGCTTATGCGGCACAAGTGATCTAAGCTCATCGGAGCAGTAGCCATGAAAGTACTTTTAGAAGAGGCACAGGGAAGCCACATCACGCCGGATCCACAACATCATCGTACATAAAAGTTTCACCACTTGTTCTTATAACTAATATAAATATTAAGTTCTACAAAAAAATTCTAAGAATTTAATAAAAAAAATAAGGGATGCGAGTTATCAGATGTAACAAAATTCTGGATAAGTTCTGATAAATCCATTTACATTCGAAAATTATCTGATTTTTGAAAAAAGTTTAAAAATCAATGTTTTTTTTACTGCAAGAAGACGCACAAATTTACCTTACAAATTTAAGATCGTGCGCTGACGTTAAAAAACTCATGATTTTTTTCATCAAAATTTCCAAGTTTCAAAAAACCTTTTTATGTTTCTCTTAATAATAACATAAATATTTTGAAGTTTACTGCTCTTTTTCATGAAGTAAAATCAATTTCTAGCAAATTTTAGGAGGTAAATAAGTAATGATATTTGCATTATGGTAAATAAACATTACCTCAATTGATGAGTACTACAATGTAACAATGTACGAATAATTATCATAAGTGGTTACATGCCAGTTAGTTCATCATATCCCTTTGATTATTATGACCTTGTACCAGACTATTTTTTTAAAAAATTTATTTCCCTCCAAGCAAGGCAGAACCGCTACTGAAGCATAGGTGATTTCAGTGTGAGTAATAAAAAACGGTAACGGAGATGTCGAAGAAATGTATATTTATATTTGTATCCATTTTCTGAAATAAAAGGTATTTTAAAATATAAATCATATTTATAAAAAATATTTTCAATATATTAAAAGACAAAAACAAACAAAAAGTCTTTAGAAAAGAATGCGTTTTGCACCGGATTTAATCAAGTTAAACATAAGCCTAAGTGGTTAGAAACTTTGCTTTTCGACCATGAGATTCAGTTTCATATCTCACCATATTAAATTCGGCAGATAGAACTTACCTCAATCTTTTGAGGGAAACGGTAGACAGAACTGTTTAACGATGCCTGTATTAGCATGAAGTCTAAAGTCATCGTCAACGAGTGTTTTTAAGCGTATTGATCTTCCGGATGTGCGTTGTGATGCAGTGGATATCGACTCGGAACGACGAATCGGGTTGCAGAGTTCGAATTCCAGTTGAGTGCCTTGCATTCACTTACGCACATATAACCTTGAAAAGCTAGTAATCCGTCTCTTCCCTCCCGTTATGGGTAAGATAATACGACTGTTTGGATTCTATAGCCTTGGCCAGCAACCACTCTACCGCAGGAAGCAATAGTAACCTATTGCGGGATAATGTTCTGTCCAGTCAGTCATGTCTCTTTCGAGACGATCACCCAAAGCGTGTATAAGGTATGACACTTAACTGACTGATTGATCTTGTTGTAATTGTTGCTCCAACCAGAGTATGCGCTCTCTCCCAGAAACTGCAAATGTGGTCCACTCGTTCTAGATGTAGTACACAAAAAAGGTTGTCACTGTGGCTGTTGAACAAATAAATAGATCCTGCTTGAGCAGACGTCAAGCCTCCCTACCAAACCGCCAAAATTGAATACAAGCAAGCCGTAATTATTATAACAGCGAGGGGCATCAAAGAAAATAGAATGGATTCGTGTGATTTATTATTGGCTAGGAAAATATGAACAACATGAGATACGCAGGTGACAATGATTTTTTTTTTTACCAGACACTGAACCCATCTCTAACATTTTCGAGACATCGTTGATTGTTTGATAAATTGTGTTTAGCGGCATATCAACCATTATTGGTCATTTAATTCCTAAATTTTATATCCTTAAAAATGTTTTCAACTCAGTTGTATGCCATCAACTACAGAGAAAATACGTTATTACTCATTTTACAATAAATTCTATTGTTTGTAATATTTCGATGTTGTTGGTTCTTCTTGTATGCTCCTTGTTCTTTCAGGACGTAGGCGATCATAGATTTCTACATCTCCCTATCTCTGATGGCTCTTAGCACACTTTCTCCTGTTACACCACGCAACCCTCGTTCCATCATCCACCTAATCAGATGTTATCCGTTGCTTTCCCCTGTATCTTTTTCTCTCTATCTGTCCTGTTAGTATCATGTTCTCCAAGCCCGCCTTCCTCATTGCATGTCCCATGAATTTCAGTTGTCTCTTCCTGATGCTCAGTATCAATTTCTTTTTAGTTTCTATTCTTTCCAAACCTCATCATTGCTCACATGTTCGATTCATTATATTCTCAGCATCCTTCTTTTGAAATACATTTCTGTTGCTTCCAGGTTTTCCTTCATCTTCGATGATATTGGTCCAACATTCACTGCCATATTTAAAAACTGACATCACATAACAATCCAGTACTCTTTTCTTTGTTTCTAGCAAAAGGTTCCTGTCTGATTACTTTATTCAACTTCTGGAATCCTTCCTTCGCCATGTCAATTCGCCTTCGGATCACTGTATCACACTTTCCGTATTCTGTTAGAACACTTCCCAGGTATTTAAATTTTTGTATCTGCTTGATTTTAGTATCCACAACAGTATTTGGCTTTCCGTGTCTGCTATCAGCACTGTGTCATCTGCGTACCTTATGTTGTTTAAATTGTGGCATCTGATGACGAATCCTGGCATAACATCTAGAGTCTTCAAAATAGTCTCGCTGTACAAGTTGAATAGATCCGGTGAAAAGACACATCCTTGTATTAAGCCCTTTGTATATCTGATGAAGTAGTTACGTGTCCGTATGCAGGCGGTTTGTTGCCAGTAAAAATTGTTGATTATTCTTAGAGTTTTCCAAATATGTCAAGGCTGCCGAGCATCTCCATCAATTCTTTGTAGCATATTTTGTCGAATGCCTTTGCATAATCGATAAAACATTGGTACAAGTCCTTCTTCATTTGTATTGCCCTTTCGGAGATCATCCTAATAATAAATATGGCGTTTTTGCTATAAATAGTTATTCTTGGTATTTAGTATGTGAAGATGTATTACTGTGGCAGTGGAATGCCTTGCTTGGGGTGACATGATTTTAAAAAAAATATAACCTCTCACAAGTTTCGTTCATTACTGGCTGCTCTGTAAGTGTGTGCTGAACAAAATTAAACATTGTTCATTTTCTATTCAATCAATTTGAAGAACTAATATCTGCTGCAGAAAAAGCAGAGTTATTTGCCTGGAAGTTATTTTCCAAATCCACTTTCGACTAATTTTGAGTACCACTGCCAGATTTGACCCATAGAACGGAGGCTCTAGTGGCACATAATACTGCCACTGTTTTCCCGGATTATTTCTGAATAAGATAACCACAAGGCCAATAGATGTGACTGTATCCTGCCGTCGTTGTAAATGAATGTACACCTGAGCTGACTCCAGTTCTCTACAACCGTTACAACAAATAGCTTAATGCTTCTTGCTTTCCAGTTTCTACGAAGTTCTCTGTAGTTCCTGACTGTCCTCTCAAATTATCGCAATAATAATCTTTCACCTATTTTCGCCAATATATTCGAGGGCTTAATCAATGCTTAATTGGTGAAGCATTTTACTTCACAAGACGTTATTTTGGACAAAAAATATGGCTTCCGTTTCGCCAGGTCTACCGCCGAGGTGTTAATGACCATCACAAAATTTATCAATTAAGCTCTATCTAAAAATACTCGGGTGGTGGCTCTAAATATCTGAAAGGCGTCCGGCAGACATCTCTTTATTGCGTGTCAGCAAAGAAATGAATACACTGTTTGCTGATAGAATGAATAAACTGTTTGCTGACAGAATGAATACACTGTTTGCTGATAGAATGAGAAACCATAATAAGCAGATCTGTAGGTCTGGTATCACCGGACTGAATTCGAACTTGGGTCTCCGTTATCTCATTCCGATCTGATAACCATTCCGTTATCAGGCAGGTATAAAAATTCACGCTCACTTGAGCAGAATGTAACGAGTGTTGTCGTTTAAAGTAGGAACCAACACGCACATGAACCCGTGAAGAAAATTTCTAAAACCCTTTGCTACTCGATGGACATTATCAAGGCAATTACATGAATCTTATTTTGTAATATTAATTTATATGCAGAATAAATTTTTATTACTTTAAATTTCAAATTTTAATAGGCATTTAAGTATACATTCGTTGAAGTGACAATCAAAATATATTATGGAGAATAATACGTGATGTAATTTATAATCTAATAAACGAGAGTGAATAAATGTTTTTTATTGGATATTTTGATTTAATTATATTTGCAACTAAGACAATACAAAACAATATAAATAGTAATTATTATGTCTTTTATTTTAGTCTTAGAAGAATTTATTTAATATATATATGAAATGATTGAAAGTTTAAGATATACATTAGTTATCTTTGAAAGTAGTATTTTTTTAAGTAATGATAAACTTGAAAGAAAAAATGGGCTAGAATTTACATTTTGTAAGATTCGATAGTAATAATCTCAAGAACGTTTAATCTAAGCAAGTTATTTACC
>JBBBDQ010000269.1:5000000-5222500 GCA_037127315.1 Ascarosepion bandense
CTTTTGCTATAAAACTGTCATGTTATACTTTCCTTGCTTGTTGTGGGCACTATCTGCCTATTTCTTGTACCCTAACATGCAATATCACTCCGAATCGGAATTAGGACCTGGTATCAACAGCAATTATAAGGAGGTTCCACGCTACTAAAAGAAACTCTAATCTGCTTATCACAAGCCTTGCTGCAAGAATCATTTAATGACGATAATGAGATGATACAGTCAAACAAAAAAAGTAAACAAAAAAAGATAAATATTATCTTCCCTATAATTTTCGCAAACTCTCTTTTATCCTGGCTAAAAGCAATCGGATGTCTAACCGCACTGATGAGCTGTGATACATACATATATATATATATATATATACTCATATATATATATATCCGCAGACAGATCTGTTTCGCTGTATCATAACTCGTCAGTTCAGTTAGACTCCGATTGCTTTTAACCCAGGATTGAAACCCGACCGAATTGATTGCATTTTTGACGCTTTTATTAAAAATATCTATCTTGTAACTTTTATAAGATCTATTTCCCAATATTATATTTCCTCCGCTTCTGATATTTTAAATTACATATTTTTCTATTTTTACCCGAATAAGAGTAGCTATAGTGTAAAAATTAATGATCGTACCTTAATTACATGTTTTCCATCTGTAATTGGGAGTTATGTGAGTTAATATGTCTAACGACCTTGGAGAAAAGTACATAGATAAGAAATAATGTTCACTATTATTTCATCATCATTTATTTATCTGAAATAATGCATGAACAATTAGGCCTAATTAACGCTCCGAGTAATTAGGCAAACTAAAACCAATTATAATACTCTGGGAGAAAGGGTAGAATGGAATTAGTAAAAAGATTTTCTTTTAACCAAAACTAAAGACAAAAATATACTAAAATCTATAAAAAAAGTAAGAACGTCGGATCTGACCAGAAACAAGATTCATGAGAACGATCCTATGATGTAAGTTTGTCAGACATTTACTACTGTAGAGAGGTCGAGCTTCATTAATTGTAGTATTGAGAATGAGTGAGAATTGGAAAACGGTCTTACTTAGAATTAAACATATTGCCTATTTAACAATTTTGTCAGAGGTCACATGCACTTGCAACAAAAATTCTAATTTTCATTTTATAGACAAGCATTTTTTTTTCCAGTTGAAAGATTGGTGCATTTTCCGAAGTAAATTGCAAAGATTAGATGAGATGCTACCTGATTGGCGTAATGATAGTAAATTCAGTTTTGATATTAGGAATGTTTTTGATTATAGATCATTTTTATAGATATGGGTTTTATGACAACTATAATACTAGACATTTCCATAACTCATTTAAAATTTTGTGTCGTCTAGAAAATGATGCTGTGCTTGCTGAAGAGGTCGTATGGCAGAAAGTGAAAAATAGAGAGAAGAAATGAGATTGAAGAGATGAATATAAATAGGTAATGTAGAAATATATTTGTGATCGAAAGATGTGATATATATATACATATATGTATATATATACATATATATATATCACATTTCTCATATATCTTAAAATAATATATATATTCATATATATATATATATATATCACATCATTTGATCACAAAAATATTTCTCTCTATCATGACAATACATTTTTATATCCTATTCTTCAATCTATATTCTCTCTTTTTCTCACTTTCTGTCATATATATATATATATATATATATATATATCACATATATATGTGTATATATACATATATATATGTATGCGTACATGTATACCGCATTTTCTATTTATCTTAAAACAATATATATATATATATATATATATATATATATAAACTTATTTATAAATGGAACTTTACCTGTGTGTATATGTGTGTGTGTGTCTGTGTATGTGTTTGTTTGTTACCTATAGACTCCGAAACGGCTGAACAGACTTTCTTGGAAATTTACACAGTTGTACTATAAGCGTCTGCAAGTGTTCTTTCCTAGGTTTTGGGTCGAGCTACCCCCGATAAATATCGATAATCGAAAAAATCGTGTTATAAAAGTAGTAGTCCGATTTTAATCAAATTTGAGTTTGAGATCCAGGACCATGGATTAGTTTTAAAACTTTCGTTACACCCGAGCAAAGCCGGCCTATACTGCTAGTATATATATATATATATATATATATATATATATATATGTGTGTGTGTGTGTGTGTGTGTGTGTGTGTGTGTGTTACGATGAGCAAATAGTAGATATTTAACATTTTTAGTTTCGGGTATGTGCGTTTTTCTTTGTTTTGTTTTTACCGATTGCACAGTATAGCAGATTCGGTTGGCCATTGATGTCAATTTGAGGAGAGGGGAGAGAATTTGGAAGGAGTTAAATGAGCCTAATGATGATTACGAAGGTACAACAGTCCAGAAAACTAACTTTGATCGTTCAGATAAGATAAGAACTTCCGAATTTGTTGGTGTGGGCCTCGGACTCAACTGAGATTCCTACATCAAGTGTCTTGAGCAGGTAGTGCTACTCTGGATCCAGAGAGTGCTAACAAAGGCAATGTAAAAAGGAACAAAATATAAAAGGATAGATGTGCATATATACGCATACATATGCATATATATAAAATAATAAAAAATAAAATGAAATAAAGATAATAATAATACTAAAAACGAGATAAATAAATAACTATTAAGGTAGTATTGAACGGACATGCCTCTCAATATTATCACATGAACGCGGTTGTCCCTCAAGGCTCTACTCTAGATCCTTCACTTTTCCTTATCTACATTAACGATCTCCCCGAAGTAATAAGATCCCAACTAGGCATATACGCTGAAGACACTACGGTTTACTCTCGCCTCGATCAAAAATCTTCCGAGGCTGACAAAAGCAAACCTCGCTGCCGAGCTTGAAAAGGACCTCCAATCCGTGGTAGCCTAGGGTAAGAAATGGCTCGTGATTTTTAATTCTTCTAAAACGAATCTGTTATCTATTAACCGTTACAGACAGTCACCTTTGCTCCCATTAGCATGGATTACGCTAGTCTGCCTGAAAGTAAAACAGTGCTCCTTATCAGGTTAACTCTCACAATAAAACTCAAGTGGAATGTCTACTAAGAATCCATAGCTAAACCCACTGCTAAGAACGTCGGTTCTCTGTACAGGGCCAGGAATTTTTTCCCGGTTGAAACAATCCTGCAAATATACAAATCTTCCATCCCCCGTGCATTGAATACTGCTGCTACATCTGGTCGGGTGCTCCTGCTATCCACCTAGAGGTCCTTCACAAAAGTAAACAGAGAATCTGCAATCTGATCGATCCCGACTTGGCAACACGGATACAGTGACTTTCGCACCGGCCCTGTGTGGCCTCCCTGTGTCTCTTCTACAAGTACTTTCAGACAAGAGAACAGTAAAAATCAACGCATAAGATACCTAGTAAGAAATCAAGAAAGAACAGGTAGTTATGGAGAGCCATGATCAACAATTTCCTGAAAAGACACAGTACACTGAAAAATAATACAACATCAAATATGCTGCATTTTTATTGTAAATAGAATTTTTAAATGCACCCTTCACCGCTAAACAAAATAATAAACTTACATCTGGGGTTTCATCGAGAGTATGCTTATTATTCTTCTCAATAATTGAAAGTATTTGATGAAAGTTTCAGTTTTGTACATTGTAGTCAACCTGAAAAAAACATCGCTTGACCATGCAGTTGGATCCAAGGACAAAATCCCTGCTCTCCTTGGTTATAAGTTTATTTTTATTGACTAATATTCTTTCCTTTATTTAAATTCAGCATTTGTACATTTTTTAATTATACTTTTTTCGTCTTGAATATATTGACCATTTTTATAATCTAAAGGCATTGTTCAAACTTCCCCTACAGAAAATTAAAAAAAAGAATACTGATATTTGGTCATGTTGTCGGATCTTGAGAACAATTTTTGAACCGATGACCTTTCAGTACACGCTCGTATTAGCAGTTTCCGGTAACAGTTCGGATAGGCATTTCGTATTTCGCTTTCATTATTTCAAAT
The DNA here is from genome assembly GCA_037127315.1 of Ascarosepion bandense. Lineage (NCBI taxonomy): Eukaryota > Metazoa > Mollusca > Cephalopoda > Sepiida > Sepiidae > Ascarosepion > Ascarosepion bandense. Next base: position 5,004,018 of record JBBBDQ010000269.1, read on the forward strand.
CGACCCAAAAATTAATTTTGCTTTTCTCATAGAATGCACATAAAGTCCATGTCTTATGAATGAATACTGACAGTCAAAATCATTGATAGTAAACACTTTAAATTAACATTCTTATTGCTCATCTATGCAGACTGACCAGAATAGTTTTTAAATAGGTTTAGCAGATACATTTTTGAATTGGCAGACAGCATCAGCAAACGACACACAGAGGCTGGTTCGATTTTTACGGCCTGACAATCTTTTGTGGTCTATTTAAACCTATTTACAACTGTAAGAATAATACTTTTTTCCGAGTGATTACTGAATTAACAGAGTTATTTTTAGAATAACAATGATTTTTTTCCTCAAAAAGTTTTAGTATTAAATCTATGGCCTGGAAGATTAGGAGATAGATTCATAATTTTTTCCCCAAGGTTATTTTCGCATAAGTGAATTTCATGAACGCGGAAATGAAATTCAAGCTCAGCGAACCACTTTCTCATTCTGAGCCACTATACTCTAAGCTACTTATATATCCAGCGAGCTGAGAATAAATATTTAAATGTTTATCAAGCTGATATGTTAATAATTATGGCAAGATTATAGTCCATATATTTTTGTTTGGTAGGAGGAATCTTTCTGGTGAGGTTTTACAGATGAGATGAACACACACACATAAAGACACAGACACACACACACACACACACACACATATATATATATATATATATATATATATATATATATATATATATATATATTAACGAAACTTGGTTATAAGCAACCGACAATTTGTAATGAATTATTTTCAACATTATTTTTACCGATACTCGTATTTAAGTAGATATTCTGTTTTTAATTAAACAGTATTTTATATTTATATCTACCGGCCTGATTATTTTACGATAAATTTTATTACGAAAATGTGTGCTATCCAGCAGTATTCGAACCTGCGACCCCTATTTACATAGGGGAAGCTATCATTTGATCTGGTACTGTCTTAACCACTCGATCATGAATAGCCTCTTGATCAGACGAGGTTTTTATCATGCTTATATGACACAATTTTTGATCTACCATCAACAAACCATATCTGCTCCGAAATGTATCGTAATGTCAACAGATGTAAACATGTTACGGAAATTAACGAATTTTAACGAAACTTGGTTATAAGCAACCGACAATTTGTAATGAATTATTTTGAACATTATTTTTACCGATACTCGTATTTAAGTAGATATTCTGTTTTTAATTAAACAGAAATAATATATATATATATATATATATATATATATAATTTATTAAATTTATCAATATATAAATTTACAAGTATTATTAAACAAAGGAAGTAAATTAATAACCACATGCAAAAATATATGCTTAAATACTGTGGTTCTCATTTATCCCACTCATCTTTTCAATTTTTCCTTTTTACTTTATTTATTTATTTATTTTTATAATCGTATCGCTCCAAGCAAGGCATTATACTGCCACTGTTGTTGGGGTTACATAAAAGGAAAATTATGAGAAGGAGTGACAGAATACAGGGGGTGTCAGGAAGCGGGTAGGAGAGGGATGAGAATACTGCAGAAAAGAGATGATAAGAGAGGTGATGCAAGTTAGTGAAATAGGAGATGACTATTGATTTTACATTTTACTTCTTAGAGATTGTAACTGTCGGGAAAGCAAGTAAAAGGAAGGCAATTCCACGGACAGAAAATGCGATAAAAGAAGATGACGGAGTAGTATTTGCGTTTACATATTATTGGTTTTACAGTATAATAGTTGGGCCTGGTTGATAGTCTTGTGGCTTGACTAAATTCATATATAGGGTGCACCATTGAGCTAGGTTCATCAGAGCAGTAGTCGTTAAAGTATTTGTAGAAGAGGCATAGGAAAGCCACATTGCACCGGTGAGAAAGTGACTGTATCGGAGCTGCCACGTAGTGACTGTATCTGAGTTGCAACTTTTGTTTATTAACACATGGGCTATATAAAATACTATTTTAAGTTTTATGTAACATTTTGAATTTTCATTGTCAACAGAGTTTCATCTATAGGTAAATATTAATCTTTAGTTATACTCTATTTGAAAATATATTTTCACTATACATATCAAGTAACTGTTTCAACATAATGTTTCCATTTCATGTCAGTGGAAATTGTTAGTTTGACAAATCGCAGTGAGTCATTTTCCTGGAGGTTAGTAGTGGCCATGCCTTTGGAAGTAAAGAAAAGTTCTTTAAAACGATTCAAAGAGAAATGATTGATTTTTAAATCCATAAAATTAACATGTCCCATTCAACAAATGGTTGAAAGTAAGTTTTGCTATCTGCTGTTAAGTTGATCTCATCGAACAACCATATATTGTCATGAAGGCAAAAATTAGTACTTCTTTCATCAGGATTTATACCGAGTCAAGAACCGATGAAAATTAAAAAATAAAATTATCCTCGCTAATAGTGCCGTGTTAAAATTAAACGATCTACAAGAGAAAATGTTCAAATGAAATAAAATTATATATTTCGAATTTTGTATTCATTTTCAACAAATTTTAAACAATTTATATTACTTATGTTTGGATATTTAAGACTACAAAAAGGTGATTATACTTGATTCTATAAGCAAACATTTACCAGGTTTGTACTTGAGTCTATGAGAAAAAAGTGTCAAGTTTATACATGAGTCTATAAACAAAAATTTGTCAGATTTATACTTGCAAATATTGATTCAATTTATACTTGCGTCTATAAAGAAACGTTGATCAATTTTATACTTGAGTCCATAAGCAAACATTTTTCAGGTTTATACTTTAATCTTCATGCAAACCTTAGGCAATTTTTATATTTGATTCTTTAACGAAATATTGTTAGAGTATATAAATCAATGAATAAATATTTTCGATCTCATGTTTAAATCTATATTACAAATGAATCGTATTTATACGTATCTAGAGGTAACGAATATTTGTGTTCGTACCTGAAACTGCAAACATTCAATTTGAAACTGGCTCCTTCTAAGTTAGAACTTACACCCAGTAGGGTGTTCCGTATGCGAATACTAGACCTCATCTACAAGTAAGTTGTAAATAGAAAATATGCTTCAATTTGAATCTACGCCAGTGAGTTCCAGATAAGTGCAATTGGTGCAGTATATTCTTATCGACAGAGAATCATAAACTTATCTAAAATGAGTTGTAGTTCATATTTAGTAAACCATATTTTCTATTTCCTGTCTCATTACAGTTAACGTATATACTGATATGCGACCATTGTTTTTTTTCTAGTTAACAAATGTTTGCGGCGTTTTCCGTTCATTTGATCAGAAGAATATGAGAGATATTCACGTTAGAGTTATGACGACTAGAGTTGAATATGCTGTTCATAAGTTGAGCAGACAGATCTAGTTTACCTCAATTACATCTCTAAGCTTTGTCGCCGTCTTGCACTCCTACACTACACTCCTGTGCATTTCGAACCCTGGCGCAGACTCCTACACTACACTCCTGTGCATTTCGAACCCTGGCGCAGTTTGAGGCAAAATTCATAATCTTATCAAATAGTTACCAAGGTGTTTGTGTTTGTTTTTGTTTTTTTTTATTGTGGCACCAACACTAGATGGGTTGCCTCTAAGGCCCCATCATGTTATTTAACCCATAACTGGAGGGTAGTGACGGATTAATAATTTCTCAAGGGTACCAGTGCTGAAATGAATGCAGGGTACTCAAATGGAATTCCAACTCGACTCACCGGTTTCACTTTCCAAGTTGACATCCACTGCACCACAACGCACATCCGTCACTATACGCTTACAACACCTGGTATTCCGAAGTGGTCACCCATCTAAGTACTGACCAGGCTCCACGTTGCTTAACTTCGGTGATCAAATAAGAACCGGTGTATTCAACGTGATTTGACCGTAAGCTTACATAACAACGAGAAGTTTAAGTTTTAGATACTATAAAACGTTTAAGCAAAACGTCATTATTTTGATTTCGCAACACTTATAGATGAACACGATAAATAACTCATTATCTATTAGGTTACGTTATAATAATTTCCGTTTTGATTTATTAAATTTATTCCCAAAAATATAAAGAAACTTATATTTTATTCAATTAATTATTCAACATTATTTTTAGTGACATTTTTTGTTCGTTTAGTTTAATTTAACAATTATTTTCACGCTGTGAAAATTAAAGTGTAACAAAGTAAGAGGCGCTCTTTACGTTTATATGTTGGAAGAGTCGTAAAGTTAGTGATCGAGGAAGTAAACACCTGGGATTCAGTTCTACAAATCAGTGGTTCGCAGGAAAGAAAAACTAGTCGTGTTAAACTTATATCTCACCAGTGTAATACGAAAGGAATAAATGTGGTACGCTACAATAATCATAGCATGGCGCGTCTTAGTAATGAGATTGAGATCCATCGAAGAAAGTAATTTTGCTCGTCTGAACACTTTCGATTGAAGTAGCGGTGTAACTGTATCAGGCTTTCGACGTCTTATCTAAGAGAAATGGGTGTAGGCTGGAAAAGAATTTCTCTCCCTCAAGAAAGCAGGGACGTTTCTGGACTCTTTCGAGAGTGGAAAGCGATGACTAGGCAGCTCCTGTCTACATATGACAAGAGTACGCGATCTTTGGTCTGATCTGCTACTTGTAAAGGTAGAGAATAAGAAGAATAATCAGGTACTTAGTGGAGCTGTAATTTCTTAAACATCTATAGCGACAGTTTGTATGTACAAGTTCTACTTGAGGTCTGGTTTGAGTTTAAACCCCGATAAGTGTTTAAAGCATGACTAAAATACAGCAGAATTTAACATGAAAACTTTTCATTCGAGTATAGACTACAATAAAAAATTTCCTTCGCTAAAATTGTTTGGCAGCGAGGAAAATATAAATTGTCAACTGATGCAAGGTTCAGTTAATATAGATGTGTATTCAGGCTTTCCTTTTCATGGAGTAAAACAATTTTTGTATTATTAACGAGAGCAGGATGATTCTTGAGCAAACATTTACAGACAAATAGTATCTGCTGGGCGTATAAATAAACATTAAATTTGGTAAATCTAAATTAACAATATTCAGACGATCCAATCATTCGCACATTAACATTGTTCTAGTCAATTCGGATTTAGTCGATTGAGAATATTTATTCATGCCAAATAATTTTCTTTTCAGTCGAAAATTGTTGTATGTAAGTGATTTTTGTCGCCTGATATATATTTGTATTACGTTTGTGAGGATGCTAGATTAATCATTACAAAATTCCACTAATGTGAAAACTGGAATCAATTTATGAGGGATGCATAAAAATATATCGACCCAATTGATTTCTGACGCACTCAATAGATTTTTAGAATGGTGCCATAGACAGGTAGATAGAATTTCACTGCAACGAATTGGTAGAAAATTATGCACTTTTTATGTTCTACAATAATTCTCCTACTACGTGTAGGACAGCACAAGGATTCAAATATTGTGAAGCAAATGAGTGTCAAAATCCCTTGCATGAACAAATGTCGGTAACGCTAGTTTATTGACCAATGCTTAAGCATGAGGTCTGCACAGACGTTTACGTTTGCATCAACAAGTGTATAAATAAATGGGTTTTAAATATCTTCGCAGGCGATTGACAGAGAATTGTAAACCGATGTGAAGTCTGAAAACTCGGACATGTAGCAGAGTTTGTTAAATTTATTTTTCTTTTTTTTAATATGTTCGTTGTTCAGTCACTAAGTTCTTTCTTTTTTTATTATATATATATATATATACATGATTCTTGGTAAGAATTATGAAACAAAGGAAAACATGGTATTAATGAAACTATAAATAACGTAAAAGATCTTCAATATTAACGTATCAATAATAACAAAACATAAGTGCACCTCTTGTTAAGCCAGGTCGAGTAAGTTTTTCGGAATTACTTTTGTTAATTTGACTAATGACTACGCATTGTAGCGCAGTAGATATCGGCTCGAAAGTTGAAATCCGAGATACGAGTTCGAATTTCAGTTGAATGCGTTGCCCTCAGTTATGCGCAAATGCCGTTGAAAAAGGTGTTAATGCGTCTTTTCTCCCTCCAGCTATTCGTTAAATAACATGACTGATTGGGTTCTCTAGTCTTGGTTGTTGTCGTGGACCTGATTAGAGTCCAGCAAGAAATAATACAAACACCAAAAGAGGAAATGGTGATATATATATATATATATATATATATATATATATATATATATATTAACACAGAAAAATACGAATACTTGGAACTTTGTTAGTAGAATGAATGAATACGGGTTAGGAAGTAAGACTAGAGTAAGGAACTCGCAATAGTAAAACGGTAGCAGTCTTGGCTATCTCTGCCTAACATCTCCGCTGATCTGCTAATGCTGATCCCCTGCGGAACTCTCACTCTGATCTCTCACTTATCTGCTCTCCTCTTGTGAGGGGAAGGATATGTAGTTGTAGGAAGAGTTCATTCCGTTGTAATGGGTGATGGCACCATGACAGTTGGTAACCAGTCTACTGCAGAATGTAATGGCAACTTGCTGTACAAACCCGGTGAGTCATGTCTCGAAAGAGTTATGATCACTCAAGCATGTATTATGTACGGCCCTTAACTGAAAGAATGACTTTTTGGACGCACCATGCATATATATATATATATATATATATATATATATATATATATATATATATATATATATATGTACCTGAGAATGGCCAGAGAAGTGACTGAAGCACTTGGAAAAAATATATAATCTATATAAATATACATATATATGTGCGTGTATTTGCATATTTGTGTGCGTGTAGCTGTGTGTGCATGTGCGTGTTTTGGGTGCGTGTTTGTGTGCGTATACATGTATAACTGTAAAAAAGCAAAAAACTAAATAAAATGTGTCTGCTTATTCAAAAATGTACTAATAATAACCCATGAAAAATAAACACTAGTCAAAAGACCCAAATATAAATTTCACAACTGAAAATAACGAAGGTACTTTAAAACAACAAAAATGCATTGAAATTAACACACATTATTCGAACAGACATTGGATTGTCCCATGGTGCACATAAATGCTTAGTCACTGTAAGATTCTGTGCCTCTTCATTAGCTTATATTGGCTCTCTAACGATTTTTATACAGAAACACAAACACGCACACACACAAACACACACACACACACACATATCTATCTATCTATCTATCTATCTATCTATCTATCTATATATATATATATATATATATATATACATATATATATATACGTATGTATATATATATAGTGTGCGTGTATTTTATTACTTTTATGTATATCAAATATATATATATATACAGGGTGTGCATAAATCCGTGTGCACTTTAAAATATTTATAACTTTTTTGTATTTGTGATAGAAATAATATGTAAAAATTTTATAAAGTTCAATGTACCTAGTTTTGAGGATAGTTATTGATATTAATGCAATTCCACGCATTACTGTAAATTGTTTCCGTGAAATTCAAAAGCGTATTACTCTTTGTATTGTAAATGATGGAGGACATGTAGAAACTTAATTAAAATTTCCATAAATCCTTACAAAAATGTAGATTTACTACGTTCTAATCCTTTTTAAAAACTAATAAATTTCAATACAACCTAACAAAACTATAGATTTACTTTTTTCTAATCTTTTTTACAAATTATTTCTATTGCAAATTCAAATAAAATTATAATTTTTTAAAGTGCACATGAACTTTATGTACACCCTGCATACATATATATATATGTATGTATATATATATATAGAGAGAGAGATAGAGTGATAGAGAGAAAGAGACGAACAGAGAGAGAGACAGACAGAGAGAAAGAAAAAGACATCCAGAGAAACAGAGACAGAGAGAGATTGTCTCAAATATAAAAAAAATGTATCGAATCTTTTTAATCCTAGCTAATCTTATTTTATTTTTTTCAAAGAAAAGCCGCAAGTAAGACATCGGGAAAAGGTTTTAATGAGTGCAACCATTGTGCAGAGCACGAATTCTGGACCGAATTCATTTTACTGTGAAAATCACTAGCGGTGATGTGAAATATTTGTGAAGCCGTTTCTTCAGGTGTTAACAGCTTTGATCCCAGCAGAGAAGTTTAATTTATCAGTGAACTGAAAATAATCTCGAACAAATCAGCGAATTAGTAATGATATGATGAACATAAAAACCACAGGTAATAGAGTGCGATTCGCAATTAAAACTGATAAAAGAAGCAGAGAAATGAAAAGAACGTGACCAAATACAGAAGAGGACCGTTGTTTCAGTTAAAATTATATAATATATCGTAAGTTAAACTAAAATAGACGTAAAGTGAACTAAATATTTTACGACATGAAATAACAATTTTTTAAGACATATTAATATTACATGTTATTGAGATAACTGCAGAATTTCTAATTTTTTGTTATATTCTGCGATCTTGTAAAGCATTTTTATTAATACAAGTGAGAAAATTTAACAAATAAGAAATACAATTTAATTTAATTAAAATATATTTTTTTTTGTATGTGCAAAGTTTATTGTATTTTCAATTCTTAAGATATATGTATGTCAGTCAGTTAAGTGCCATACGTGAAACACGCTTGGGCGATCATGTCTCGAAAGAGACATGACTGATTGGGCAGAGGATTATCCCGCAGTAGGTTGCCATTGCTTTCTGACTGATTGCCAGCCAAGTCTATAGAACCCAATCTGTCCTGTTATTTAACCCATAACTAGAAGGAAGAGATGGATTAATATCTTTCCCAAGGGTACAATGAATTCGAACTCGGCTCCCCGATTTCTTGTTCCGAGCCGATATCCACTGCACCACAACGCACATCCGTACTATGTACGTACTATCTAGACATTGGTTGGCTTATAGTCATATTAGGTAAAAAACCTTTTCTCGTAAGATCACCGAAATGAAGCAATTTCGAAACAGGGAAGTACGTAAATTGATGATCGATGGAGAATATCAGGTGCAGTGAACTTAGATATGGTAGTGGTACTATGGATAACTGATCGGAATGAGAAATCGGAGTGTAGAGTTCGGACTTCAGTCGGGTTCGTTATGTAAATTTACGCTCAGATAATCCTGTGTTCAGACATGAATTCACCTCGCCTCCCCTAACTATAGTTTAATTAGTAGGACTTTTATCATTAAGTAATTAATATCACTTAAATATTCTTCAATTCTAAAATATCTTCTGACATTAAATAACTATTTAAATAACATGTAAACGCAAATTCTACGCCTTCAGCATCTCTTCTCGCACTTCTCGCCTGTGGAATTCCCTTCCATGAACTTGCTTCCCCGACAGCTACAATCTCCAAGAATTTAAATGTAAAGTCAATAGTCATCGTCTATCTCACTAACCTGCATCCTCTTTCTCATGCTCCTTTCTTCGTTTACTCCACTCTCATCAGTATTCTCATCCTTCTCTTACCCATTCCTGACACCCCCTATAATATGTTACTCTTTTTCATAACTTTCCTCCTATGTAACCCCCTGCAAAATAATGGCAGTAAAATTCCTTGCTTGTGGTGATATGATTATAAAAAAACAGAAACTGTCGTAAAAAATTGAGTCAATCAATCAATCTACAAGCAGATATCTAGGTATATATTATTGAAAACAGTTTAAACCAGATTACAATAATTTACATATTATCTCTGGGTTTTTAATTTTAAAACAATTTTCTTTAGTTTCTCTGTAAAGAAAAACAAACTTTTTGTACCTTTCAGTCAGTTAAGTGCCATACGTGATACACGCTTGGACAATCATGTATCGAAAAAGAAACATTGCTGACTGGGCAAAAGGTTTTCATGCAGTAGGTTGTCATTACTTTCTGCAATAGACTGGTGACCATCCAGACTATTCAACCCAATCTGTTCTGCTATATCACCCATAAATGGAGTCTAACGATTATTACCTTTTCCAGAGGTAAAAGCGCGTAAGAGAATACATTGAATACAACCGGTATTCTAAATAGGCTCTCCAATTTCTCCTTCCGTGTCGATATCCACTGCAACACAATTCACAATTACAATTACGTAACTTGATTTGTGTTGCGGTGGATATCGGTTCGGAACGAGAAATCGGAGTGCTGAGTTCGAATTCCATTTGAATTGATTGCATGAACTTACGCGCAAATATTATTCGGAAATGTATTAATTCGTCACTTCACACTCAGATATGGGTTAAATAGCAGGACAAATTCGGTTCTGCAACCCTAGTTCATAACCAGTCTTCCGCAGAAAGTAACGGCAACCTTCTGTGGAAAAATCTTCTGCTCTGTCTGTCATCTCGCTTTCGGGACAGGTTCGCCCAAGCTTGAATCAATTATGACACTTATTTGATTGACTGAATTAAACTGGACGGTGGATCAAACACACCAAAATTGTGTATAAGGAGTACAATAAAGACAAATCCTATTTGACTATTGCAGATAACAAATAGAAGAAATTAGATGATTTTTTCTATCTTGGCTCTTCGATCCACACACATAGCAAGGGCATAGATATAAAAATCGGAAAATCTTTGATTTTATTACAAATATTGTAATGCTAATTGTTATAAAGAAAACATTCAGTATGAACTGATTAAGCAGTCTGTACATTGTTGGTTGAAAAAATATAACGTTTCTCTTATAAAAAATAAAATTTTCAAGAGAAAGATTTCGCTATTCCAGTAACGGTTTTCCCAATTTCTAGGCGACTTCCCTCATAACATTTCATTTGGTGTAATGCTCAACGGCAATATGCGATTATATCATTAATTGCTATTCGAGATAAATTTGCTAGACATTTCTGATGTTGCTGTTATTAAAAGTTTTCAAGCAATGTATTTTTCTGCTATTTTTTGCTGTTCGTTATTTGGGATTATGTAGGGCCATGTCACAAACCTTGAAGAAGAAAGGTCCTCGCGAAGACTTCATTCGCTCGAAAGCATTCATAACCATTTTTTTTTAATCGATTCATTCCAAGCAAGGCATTCCACTGCCACTATTGCGCTCGGGGCTACATAGGGGAAGGTAAATAGAAAGAGTGGTTAGATATAGGAAATGTCAGAAGGGGGGTGTTAGGTAGTTGGGAGGATGGGAAGAGTGTTTGAAAGAATGGAAGCGAGTTATAGTGTTAGGAGGTGTCTATTGACCTTACATTTAAATTCCTGGAGATTGTAGCCGTCGGGGAAGCAGTCATGTGGAAAGGATTTCGACAGTCGGGAAGTCCGAGAAAAGAAACTGTTGAAGTAGAAGTTGCGGTTGCATTTTATCGGTTTCACTGTAAAAGGGTGGGATATAGTTGCTAATCTAGTATCTCGTGCAAATTCGAACCTAGGGGGCACCAGTGATCTAAGTTTATCGGAGCAGAAGCCATGGAAGTATTTATAGAAGAGACACAGGGAAGCCACGTCGCGCCGGTGATGGAGAGACTGCAGGCGGTCTGCTAGGTCTGTATCGATCACATTACAGACCCTCCGCTGTACCTTGTAGAGAAGCCAAAGGAGAATAGCAGAGGCACCCGACCAGATAGGGCGACAGTATTCAATGCACGGGTGGATGGTAGATTTATAAATGTGCAGGATAGATTCAGACGGAAAAAAAACTCCGGGCTCTGCACAGAGAACCGACTTTCATAGCAATGCATTCGATATAGTCATTCCACATGAGGTCCGCTGAAAATGTGAGACCAAGGAGGCGCAGTGTTTTACTCTCTGGGAGGCAAGCCTGGTCCATGCTAATGGGAGGTAGGTGCGGTTGTCTATGATGGTTAATTGATAGTAGCTTCGTTTTAGAAGCATTAAAATTTACGAGCCATTTTTTACCCCAGTCTACTACGGATTGGAGGTCCTTTCCAAGCACGGCTGCAAGGTTAGCTTTGTCGCCCACACTAGATTCTTGATCGAGGCGAGAGTAAACTGTGGTGTCATCGGCGTACATACCTACTTGGTTTATTATGGTATTGGGGAGATCATTAATGTAGATCAGAAAGAGCGTAGGACCTAGGATAGAGCCTTGAGGGACACCCGTGTTCGTATGGAAGCTCTGGGAGACATGTTCGTTTAATACCACTTTCAATGTGGGGTTAGATAGGAATGACAGGATTAGTTCAAACAATTGTCCAGCTATACCATAGCTCCGCAGTTTGCATAGAAGACCGGCATGCCAACCTCTGTCGAACGCTTTAGAGATATCCAAGGCGACGGTTCGGGCTTCACCATTCCTGTCGAGTGCCTGGTATATATACACGGTGATGGTCGTTAGCATATCGGCAGTAGACCTGCTGAAGCGGAAACCATACTGCTTGTCCGAGAGGAGCCTGCGTTCTGTGAGGTGCTGAACGAGCTCGGCGTTGATAATGGCCTCAAACACTTTGCCAAAGATCGGAAGAAGGCTGATAAGGCGGCAATTTACGGAGTCTGACGATTCTCCAGAGTTTTTGAATATAGAAACTACAGAGGAAGATTTCCAACAGTCAGTAAAGCAGGAAGCAGAGAGGCAGAAGTTGTAGAGCTTAAAAAGAACAGAGGAGAGTTCAGGGGACACATTTCTTTAAGACTATGATGTGGGGATCAAGTTTTGAGATTATCTTAGAGACAAGCGAGGGTGTACTGTGAACGTCATTCAGTTGAGCCTCAGTTCTAGGTGAGAAATCGGGTGTAAAAACACCAGACGAGTCCTGACTCGAATTGTTCGAGAATCTCCATGCAAAGCATTCATCCTTGTCCGCTGAGAAGGTGAGGACCTGAAAATTATTGATTGGTGGGGATATTGTGGACTTGCTCTTGTTAAGTACTCTTTTACAGAGTCGCCAATAGTCTTTGGCGCCGAACTTAGCGGATGCTATGCGTTGTTTCATTCTGGCAGCAAACAACGTCTTAGCTTCGTGAAGTATCTATTATACTTATTACGAGCTGAAGTGAAAAGGCGCCTGTTTTGGTCCGACGAGTAGCTTCGGTAGAGTCGGAAGAAATGATTCCGCTGGGCAATAGCGGCCGAGCAAGCGAGCGAGAACCATGGAGACGAATGAGACTTAACAGAAATTTCCAGGCAGGAATGAAGGCATCGATGCCAGCCTTAAACCAGGAGGAGACCTCGGATGCACATTCTTCGATGGAAAATCTAAAAACGTTGTTCCATGGGACGTCACTGAGGAAGTCTCGGAACGAATCCCAGTCTGCCCTTTGGTAGCAGTAAGATATTCTACTGGTCTGGGTTTCTTGGGTCAGGTGGGAGAGGAATGAAATGTTGACGGAAACTACGGTGTGGTCAGAGTTTCCGAGTGGGCAGAGTTGTTTGTTAGTGTAAGAGTCTGGGATGGAAGTGAAACAGAGGACTAGTAATGAGTCCCTTCCGTTGGGGTTGTCGTAGAAACGCGTGGGGAAGTCTACCACTTGCATGAGGAATTGGGTGATTGAAATCTTCATGGTGTGGACACCAGCAGGGTCGGTGAGAGTGTTCTCCAGCCACTTGGTGTGGTGGGCGTTAAAGTCACCAAACACAAATATGTGGGCAGAGGGATGGGAAGAAATGGCTTTGTCGATATTATCAGAAATGCTGTGAAGTAACGAACAGTCAGAGGAGGAAGGTGAGCGGTAGAGAAAGAAGAGATAGCTAATCGAGCTTAGAAGTGTGAGACGGAAGCACATGAAAGAATGATCCAGGTATTCAAGAGATGTCCCCCTAGCTAGGGGGAGGTGTTCGCTGACATACACACCAAGCCCATGCATATGAACATTGGAGTCCTTCCCGAAGAGGTGAAGGTAGCCAGGAACGTAGAACTCAGAAGAGGGGATAGAAGGGTTAAGGTTAGTTTCGCATAAGGCTAAGATATCAGGTGAGTTAGTGTGAAGGAATGAATCTACGCTGAGGAAGTTAGTGCGGATACCACGTATGTTAGTGAAAGAGATGCAGACTGGTTAGGGCGTTTTCAGACTAGCTGGTTTAGTTTTGCTATTATGTTTGCTTTTTTCCATAGTGATTCAATTGAGGAGAGGTCTTAGAGTAGAATCAGTTGGTCACTTGTTTGCAGCATATGAAGGATGGAGACTGGCGCGGCCTACAACATAATGTGGCCTCGGGGTTGCCCACCGAACGTTCATGCAGGGACGCCCTTCCATGCACGATATGGCACTACAATAACTGAGATAGTGGTTTCATCAACACTTCCATCTGATGGCAAAATTTAAATACCTCGGTCATTTAATGTTTCAGAGCATGGATTCGGACGACGTCAATGAACAAGAAACTAGATCGGGGATTATACAAAGATGCTAATATATCAGTTGCATAAATAAGTTAGAAGCAACATATGACAAACAAAACGCGCATTTGTCAAAGCTGATGACTACAGTTAGGAGAGTACAAATCAATAGACATTTCTTGAGAAGCAAGAATGATAAATATTTTATTAAGTTCTACTTTGGGAATCTTTTGTAAGTTCAACCGTTTGTACTTTTAAGACTAACACGTATAATCACTCACCAAGTAAAGTTACCCATGGATTAAAAGACCAACAGCTAACCGAACTCAAATAGTTCGAATTGCAATTAAATTCTTTGCATTCATTTACGCGCAAATTCTCTAGCTATGTGTTAAATAGAATAACAGTTTGGGTTTTATAACTTTGGCTGGCAACCAATCCACTGGAAAAACGTAATGGCAACCTACTACTGGAAAATCTCAGTCAGCCATGTCTCGATAGAGACATGATCGCCCAAGCGTGTATCTTGTAGGGCACTTAGCTGACCGATAGGATCACGGTGAGAATTGAAATTACTACTCGGTAGACTGGCAAGTAAACCATTATAAGTGACCAAAACGCCTTGCTGTTTTTATTATAAGAAAAATATTTAGCGCTGTTATTGAGATTTTTCGTAATTTCACATGCTTCCTGTTATACATTTGATGTACAGATCACCAAAATTGGTAAAATCCTGTTTCCTTTTATCATCCATGATTAAAAAGGGGATAATATCTTTGGATAATAACGATTTTTCATACATGGTAATTTCTTAATTTCTTTACGCAATTAATAATATTCAGTTTCTCCTTAAATAGTTCTAGTTTATTGGATTTAAATAAACTTAACTTGTTAATAACAATTTTCAAAAACGTCTAAAAATGAAAAATAAAAAATAATAATAGGTTAAATTTTTTTTATATGTCTTCGTTATTTTTTATATAATCAGATGCCACCACACTCGTCTGTTTAAAAGAAGACAAGTGCCCGATCCCACATATGCAGGTATCTACAATGAAATTTTACCGAAGCACACCGCTCGGAATACCACAAGGTAAAGTCGACATTGTTCCACACCCCGCTACTATGGGGAGTCTTGTCAGAATCTCTGCCTTTGGTCGGATAGGAACAGAGACAAGGCTTTGCAGAATGGTAGTGCAACGTTTCTAGAAGAAGATTGCAAGAACCCGAATATGCGTACGCCTAGTCTAAGGAAAATTTTCTTTCTAGCGTAAGCGCTTGAAAACACCCATGGTAAAAATAGGCTTTGTTCGACACCCCACCTTTGTTGAGAGGTACGAGTAAATACCTAGGCCATCAAATTCTATCCTTGTCAGACTATTTGCCATCGGATGGAGAGGAAACCAGATGAAGTTATGCCGAAGATGATAGTCTCGTCTAGAGAAAAAGTAAAAACCCGACCTCGCCTATGCGTAGCCTACGAGAAATTTTTAACTAAGCGTAATGCCCTAATGTAAAAATTAGCCTTGTACCACATCATGGATGTGCGCTGTGGTGCAGTGGGTGTCGACTCAGAACGACAAATCAGGGTGTCGAGTTTGAACTCCACTTCAATTCTTTGCATTCACTTAAGAAGAAATACCCTTCGGAAAGGTATTAATCCGTCTCTTTCCTACAGTTACTTGTTAAATAACAGGACAGATTCGGTTCTATAGCCTTGGCTGGCAACCAGTCTACCGCAAAAAAGCTATGGCAACTGACTTCGGGATAACCTTCTGCCCAGTCAGTCATGTCTCGAAAGAGACATGATCACCCAAAGCGTGTATCACTTAGCGCAATGAACTGACTGACCACAGCCAGCCTTTGTAAGGAGGCCCGGGTAAATAGTGAATTAATTTACAGCTTAGACTTATTCTAATCTTGCTACGTGCACAACTTTTCTTTGTCAGTAATCAATAGCAACTTTTTTGTCGCTAACTGATTGGATATTTGTATGAGACGAACTGTTAAAATTATCTCCAATTTGTTTACTTTTTATTAACTGTTCTTTTGCGGAAGATTTATATTGATTTATTTTTATTTTTTTCATCTCCCTTCGTCTTTTTAAACTTTTTTGTTTCTAGTTTAACATCTAGTTTTTCTAGTCTATTGATTTATTTTTGGGGTATACTGTACTTTAATTTCTCCTTTCTTTTATTCCTAAGAAATATTAACTTTCCGTAAACTTATATTTTTTGTATATCTCTTTTTAGTAATCCTTTTTGTTTTTATTTTCTACGCGTTACTTTATTGTTCAATCTGTTTGATTTTATTTCGTGTTTCGTCATCCATTGTTTAGTTGGTAAAAAGCTTTTCACGTTTCTCTTTTTTTTATATTTGTTTCTATGTAGCATTTGTTTCCTAATTTATTTATTTTACTGGTTTTCATTTTAAAAAGGGAAACCGTTTTAGTCGCATTGTTTCAATAAATTTATTCTTTTTTATTTTTTCGCATCAAACGATTTCTTTTTCGTCTGTGTTTTTGTTCTCTTTCTTTAATGTTAAATTTGTTTTCTTTCTTTTCAAAAGAATTTTCTTTTAAATTGTAATCATTTTAGGTAAAAAAATCATCTTTTTTTTTAATTTTTTTTTTTAAACCAGCTTTGGTACATGATTTTGATTCATTGTTTGGTAAAACTATTTTTAATTTAAATTGACGAAAAACGGGCTGACGAACGTCGGTCACTGAAAATAGTTCTATTCTGTGTGAAAACAAAAGACCCTCACTCTAATAAAAACACAAATTCAAAAGTGACTACTGAGACATTAGCCATTTCCCAAAAAATTGACGACCAAATAAATTCAAGGAAAAGTATGGAGTACTAGAACAGCTAAAATAAATAAATGTTGTTACAAACTGATTCAGGTAACAACAACAATGAAAAAAGGAAGATGGGCTCTTTGTAAACCTTTAAAAAATAGAGAACGTTAAACCAAATTTTGTCAGTGTTTTTGGTCGATAAGCCTTTGCGCAAAATTTCTCACTACACAAATGACACTGTGAGAAAAATCAATGACGTCCCTGGGGTTTATATCTCAAAGAGTCATAAGTGGCAAGGAATATTTCATATGGGACTTAATGTTATTCTCTTCTGCCTACTGTATGGACGCTTCCACTCCGGACCTTAACACAAAAGGAATTATAAAAACTTGATATGAAGACAGGCGGAGAAATATAGTCTTATTATTTGAGATCCTTCATCATTTCTTAGAGGGTATATGGCCGTTTATTGGGCTCAATTTAGGCAGAAATTCGCTACATCTTCCAACACTCTGAACGGAGGAGGTGGAGTTTCTAAATTATGATTAACCATAAACTCTCCACCTCCATCACGTACTCTCTGCCTGTCTTCTTTTTCTTCTTTTATGTGCTGTGTCCATTCAGGACGTAGGCGATCATGGCTTCCCACGTCTCTCTATCACGGGTGGCTTTTAGCACCCTTTCTAATGATACACCAAGCAACCCCCGTTCTGCCATCCACCCGCTCAGACTATGCGGAGCGGCTTATTCTTTTTTTTTTTTTTTTTTTTTTTTTTTTTGTGCATCGAGCAGTTTTGATGACATCACGTGTAGTGTTTATACGGGTGATTGAAATGACGCCCTTGATCCTGATATTGATCGTATAAGGGCAAGATCGTGTACTAATAAATCTGATGTGAAATAATTTTCGATATTTATCGAGAAGTACGACCTAGCGGAAGTACATTAGCTAGGACTGGGTTGTCTTCCTTGCTTATCGAAAATCTTCAAGCACTTGTAGTTAAAGCTAGGTTAAAAGGAATGTTTATTTCCTCGTTCTTAGGGGGTATGGAAAAAAATAAGAAAAATTAAGATTAATAGGTTTTGCATTTTGAAGGCCTTTAATTAAATGTAATTCATTCATTCATTCTTATTATTCTGCGTGGTGTGTCCTTTCAAGACATTGGAGAACATGGCTCTTCACATTTTCCTCTTTTGGTAGCATTTGAAATATTTTGTCTGTAATGTATCCTAGACAATTTATCCGCATCCATTTAATAGTACGCTTATGAGTTGTTTTCTGCTTCCACTCTTACCTTCCATTTGACCTGTGAGTATCAAATTTTCTAAGTACTCTTTCTTCAATATGTGCCATCGAAATTTAAATTGTGACATCCTGATTTTAAGCAAAAGTGTTTTATTCCTATTTTCTCTAAAACATATTCTTGTTCACATGTTCGGTCCTTGGTATTCTAAGCATCCTTCTGTAGAAAAACATTTGTGTTTCGTCAAGTCCCTTCTGCGAAGAGATTGTCCGCAAATAACTTCAATATAAAAGAAATTGATATTAAGAGAGATTTCAGTATTCTTTTATTTGTTTGTAAATTCTTTTCGGTTTCTTAATACATGGCTTTATATTTGCGTTGTGGTGCAGTGAACGATAGCTCTGAACGAGAAATCGTTGAGCCGAGTTCGAATTCCAGTTGAATTTATTGCATTCACTTATATGCAAATACGCTATGAGAAGGAATTAATCAGTTTTCTTTTCTCTCCAGCTATGTTTTAATTAGCAGGAGAGATTGGGATCTGTAGATTGGGTGGGCAACCAGTCGACTACAGAAATTAATGGCAACCTACTTCCGGAAAATATTCTACCCAGTCAGTCATGTCTCTTTCGAGACATAATCGCCCAAGCCTGTATTATATATGGCACTTAGCTGACAATACATAGTTTAGATTTCAGTATCCCAATGAACTTCGTATTTCCGTATCACACATTTCGTCCTCTGTTAAGAGATTTTCAGATATTTATATTGCTTTGTTGTGTGAGCGTTTTATCCAAATATTAGTCTTCTAAATTTTATACACAACTAATTAGTAATTACGCGTATAGCCCAGTTATGAGATGGAAGAAATCCTATCGCAAAATGATTACTACTATTATATTTATGCTTATTCCAGGTGAATTCGTTGAATTAACTTACGCACAAATACCCTTGGGAAAGATATTAATCCATCAATTTACATTGCAGCTATGTGTGAAATATAAAGACAGATTGGGTTCAGTAGCCCTAGTCGTTAACCAGTGTGCCACAGAATGAAATGGCAAGCTACTGCATGAAAATTTCCTGCCTAGTCATCACGGATAAATGAGACATGGTCACTCAAATGTGTATTACGTATGGCACTTAACTGATTGAAATTATAGAGAACAAATCAATATTGATAAAAAAGACGTTTGTATTGTGAAAATGAAAACGAGCCAATCCTCTCTTGAAAATCATCTTTTAAAATACCCTTCTTCCATCTGATATATACAACAACATTAGTCATAAGCTGGTATAGTGATAATAATCTTTATACATAGGTGAGTCATTCTTATATCTATTTTTAACTACCCTCGTGCAAACATTATCATGTTCTTGTTTCACACCTAGGAAAAGGAAATTTATATTTGCACGCACTAGGACAGTTATAAAATTTTCAACCCCCAAATTATATATCCTTTAAAAAACACACCCCTGGAGTTTCGAAGCGTGAACTGACAGCTATCATTTTATAAAATTTCAACATTTTTTTTTCTTTTTGTGTATGGAGGGTGACCCGGTTTTAGCTCAGTGGTGCATAGATTTTTGGCTCAGCGGGATGACGAGGTTAGCTACATGGAAATTGGATGTCTCAGACCAATGGAGCGATCAACTTGACTTGGTGTAAACTTGCTCGGCTCAGTCTACAGTAGTAATTTAATCACTTCAGCCGAGCTGATATACAATGAAAGCATTTTTGCTGGCAATACTACAAAGAAAACATTTTAATTCCGTCACGGGTTTTCTCAAATTTTACAAGTATATTATTAATACGGGTGAATTCCTGTTGCATTGATTAGAAGAATATTTTGGAGAGAACGTGAATTATTTGCTCTGACTATCAACCCCTACAAATATAACCACACATATTGATTTTACATGTTCGTTTGTTCGGCAAATAAAAACAAAATCATCTTCATATATTATATATAAAAAAACATAAACAAGCCCGAGACAAATCCATGGACAGACAATCAACCAATGGAAACATCTATGAGAAAAAAAAAAAATATATATGCAGATGTCTTCCGATAACCAAATGGAGATTTGAACCATATATATATATATATGTGTGTGTGTGTGTGTGTGTGTGTGTGTGTGTGTGTGTGTGTGTGTGTGTGTGTGTGTGTGTATGGCTATACTCATACAGGCCTGTTTTGCTGTATCACAGCTCATCGGTGCGGATAAATAAACCGTTTTGATTCACGTCAGGATCGAATCTCGACTGATTTGATGTATGTTAATATCATATTACAGCTAAATTTTGCACGTCAGGTTAATATTAGTTTACAGTAAAAGCTTATTATATTTTTATTTTTTTATAATTAATATATTTATAGGTATTTTTGTCATTTCTTTTGTTTTCTTTTGTGACATAATGAATATTATTATTATTATTATTAGTAGTAGTTATAGTCGTAGTATTTTTATTATTTTTATTATAATTATAATTACATCTGAGAGAAATGTTGATACATACATGTATATATATATATATATGCATATGTATGTAAATACACATATATATGTGTGTGTGTATTTGTATATATATATTTTGTGGTGCAGTGGATATCGGCTCGGAACGAGAAATCGGAGTGCCGAGTTCGAATTCCAGTTGAATTCATTGCATTCACTTACGCGCAAATACCCTAGGGAAAGGTATTAATCCGGCTCTTCCTTCCAGTTATTGGTTAAATAACAGGACAGATATGGTTCTATAGCCTTGGCTGGAAACCAGTCTACCGCAGAAAGCAATGGCAACCTACTGCGGGAAAATTTTCTGCCCAGTCAGTCATGTCTTTTTTGAGACATGATCGCCCAAGCGTTTTTCACGTATGGCACTAAACTGACTGATATATTTATACATATTTGTTATATCTTTATTGTTTTATTTGATTGTGCAAATTATTTACATTTAAGTATATATATATATATATATATATATATATATATATATATATATATATTTGAAACACAATTAGACAGTTTCGATACTTTCTTTTCAGAAAATATATTGTATCAAAGGACCGTATGAAAAACTGCCTAAAAAACTAAACTAAATTACCTTCTCTATCATTTTTAATGAAACCCATATTTCTGTCTATATATATATATATATATATATATATATATGAATGTCTAATAAACATACATATTTTTCTCGCTATAAGCACGAATCGGTGCTTTGTTAAAATTTTTAAATCAACGCTTGAAGACTGCTTAGTGAACAAAACTCTGAGCCATGCTACTGGTGAGTTAAAATGGGTATATCTACTAATATATCGTTTATAGTTATTATATATAGCATCAAGCCTTAATATAAGCACTGAATGTATGATATTATGTATATATATATATCTTTTCATCCGCAGACAGATCTGTTTTCGTATCACAGCTCATCAGTATATATAGTTGTATAAAAATAACTACATCTGTAAAGATGAAATAAATAAAACAAAAACATAAAATTTAATCCACTTAATTCGTCCCTTTATGAATTTTCTCAATCTAGTTATTTCATTTGGTAATATATATTTAAATATACAAAAATATACATTAAAATACATTTGTATGTTAGAGTGATTTTGAATTTCAGTTACAATGTAACTTTAATAAAAATATGCATAAGTATTTATGCACAAGTGTAAAAGAGTTATTGTTTTTTTTTTCAAAAGTTTAAATATAAAAATGTACATAAATATTTATCAGGTCAGCCGAAAATTTAGGCAAGCTATGGAGGACACTGCGTTACACAATTGAATGTATAATAAACGAAAGTGAGTAGGTGATGATCTTTTAATTAATTTTTTCAAATTTTTTTTTTTAATGATAATTATTGATTTAAATATTTTAATCTGGGATTCTACGGTGTGTTGTATATTCTAAATAACATGAACATTTAACCATTTTCTCTTAATTATTTAGCATTTTTATAATCATTTAATTCGAGTTAATGTGTATGTGCATTAGAAAAGGACAAATTGTGCAGATTAAATCCGCTGTTCTCTCAAATTTAGAAGAGTGGAGAACCGGATAACAGAAGCAGCATCACTTAATGACTATCAATATCAACAACTAAAAGATATCACGTTAAACACGTAATCATAATCAAGATGTTTGCTTTCAAAAATACTACCAATAAAAATTTAGGAAGGAAACCTCCCAACAATAATGAGCAATAAGCGCTAATGAACTTGAGAATCATATTTTCCTGAAACAATATTATGAGAGAAATATCAATTTCAACAGACAGTATTACTGACTATTCGGCCAATGGATTCCAAATGCTTATTTATAAAGAAACGGCTAATATTACTATTACGATAACTATTTAATGATAATTTGATCCTTTGATGCATAATATATTGAAATTCTAAACTTGCATTTCTATTTCTCTAACGAACTCAGTTTAATTCCTATCTATCTATCTATCTATCTATCTATCTATCTATCTATCTATCTATCTATCTATCTATATAATTATTTTCGTATCTATCTATCTATCTATCTATCTATCTATCTATCTATCTATTGCATTCTTTTCACATGTATCTTTCTATATTTTATGTATGTTAGCAGAAAATTTTATTTAAGGGAAATGTTACAATATACAACGGTCATGTTATCGGATAATTTTATTTTCTCTATTACGAAAATACTTCTCCGATAAGGAGAAAATTCCGTCAGACATTGTCCAAAATTCAGTTCGGAAGAAATATGATTTGTTGAGGAGGGCGAGTTCTATAAACAAAAACAAGGATTAAATACTATTCTGTTGGTATTTTCTTTAATGTTGTTTACAGATGAGGCAACATTTTGAAGAGACAGAATAACAAGTTTATACAACCAACATTAATGGCCGGTCGGAAACTCCATGATTCAATATAGGTTAGTCAGCAGTCTCAGTTTAAGATTAATGTGTATGGTGGAGCAGTAGGTAATAGTCTTAAAGGTCTCCATGTTCTCCCATCACATCTTGCAAGAGCTGTCTAAAATAAATTTATTTTGAATAGATGTCTAGGCCTGCTAGAAGATGTACCCCTGCGAATACGAAAATGCATGTCGCTCATGCATGATGAGGCTCCAGTACATTTTAATCACACTTTCCGCGATGCACGCGCTGACATCTACTAGGAAGGATGAATATGTAGGGAAGGACAGGTCAAAATACGTGCGGTTTGACCGATCTTAAATTTTTGGATGTTTATCTGAAAACCAGCTAAAACAATTGTTTTATGCAGTACTAGCAGTATAGCCCGGTGTTGCTCGGGTGTAATGAAAGCTTTAAAACTAATCTGTGGTCCTGGAGCTCAGACTCTTGGACGTTGACACGAAAGACTAAAAAGGAATAGTTGTTTCTACTTAAAGCGAAACCGTAGACTGAAAGAAAAATGAATGGAATTAAGTCAAATTTTGATTTCCTGGTATCGATATCAAATAAGTTTTTTTCGTCGTAAACTGAATGTTGAAGGCTAAGTATGTCCTCTGAGTAAATGGTATCATGGCTGAGACTAAGAACTCCAATTATACCTACTTAGAGCCAAACCCGAAGCAAAAACTAAAATAAAAGGGCTGAAAAAAATAGACATACAGGCAGATAAACAGACACACACAGACACATCTTGCCTTATATATATATATATATATATATATATATATATATATATTATCGATTTTCTGCACTATAGTAAGAACTACAGCATTGAAACTTCTGAATATCGTTTCTTATATCTTTGTCTATGAGTGTATAAAATTTGATTAAAATCGGACTAATTCTTCTATAACCCGGTTTTTTTTATTATCGATTTTCGATTTTTATCGGTGGTATCTCGACACAAAACCTAGCAAAGTACACTCGCAGACGCTTATAGTACAACTGTGTAAATTTTCACGAAAATCGGTTCTGCCGTTTCGGAGTCTATAAGTAACGGAAACACACACACAGACACACACACACAGACAAAGTTTCATTTATATATGTTTAGATACATTATTTATTGGGAATGATTCATCAACGCATAATTAAACAATTCGACGCCGTATGAAATAATTTGAAAGTGCCCACCATTTTAAGTTCCGACATGCGTGTGTAAAGCAAACAGATGTGATTTGGACATTTTATGAGTCGCTTTTATGGATATTTTGCCTTGTTTTGGTGCGAGGAACGGAACCCGCCGCAAAATTTATGAGAGTAATTTGTATTTTATCTTGAATTCTCCATTTAACAGGGTTTACCGAATATATTAAACTTAATCACTAAAAATCGAAG
Source organism: Ascarosepion bandense (assembly GCA_037127315.1). Taxonomy (NCBI): domain Eukaryota; kingdom Metazoa; phylum Mollusca; class Cephalopoda; order Sepiida; family Sepiidae; genus Ascarosepion; species Ascarosepion bandense. The sequence goes on from JBBBDQ010000269.1 coordinate 5,028,563, forward strand.
CATTTGCGCACAGATATGTATGCGTACTTTTGTCCTTATTTTGATTCGAGAGAACAGATACAATAATTTTTAAATCTATTTGTTCTTGAAAAAACCCATATATTCAGTATATGTCGGAATTTATTGCTTTGTAGACAAGTCTTATTACAATAAATAGACATTTTATGCTTATTAAAGTTATGGATCATTTTACCTTGGAAGTGTGTAAATTTTCATAATATCGTTGTTGCTGATTCAGATATATACAGAATTGATATTGGGTAAAGTTATATATCTATTTATCTCTTTTTCTCTCTTTCCATCTATCTCTTCCACTCTCTCTTTCTCTCTCTCTCTCTCTGTACACACACACACACACATATATATAGATATATAACCATGTTTATATATATATATATATATATATATATATATATATATATATATATATATAGTAAAAAAGTGACAGAACACGTAGGTTTTAAACCCACTGTCCAAGCATTTACTTTTATAAAGAGTGCTCGATACAAAGTAGAGCTTTATATTGTAATAGCTGTTATGATGGTTTTTAAAAGCATAGTATCATTACACAAAAAAACTCGTGTTTCGGAGCACAACTACTCTTCGGGTCATTTGCTCCGAAACACGACAATATTTTTGTTTAGTGATACTATGCTTTTAAAAACCATTGTAACAACTATTACAATATATATATATATATAGTTATAGAAACTTGAACAGTACATTTTTTGCTATACTTAATGTACTAAGATATATAAATTCCAAATATATCACGTCCTAAATTTACCAGCTCGCGTAATGTATACGTTTAGAACTAAATACGTATGTTAATTCAAATCTATTCTTGCCCACTATAAAGACACACATATTTCAAAATAGTCACTATCATAGCCGCTATCCCCAACCTCATAAAATACATTTATCTTGATAGTGACGCGTGAGCTGACGAATGCATAGTTAGCCAAATTCTGAATGGGAATATTAAGGCGCTCTCTTATCTGCCAGAAGGGAATGTGCACTGAACCGAAACAATTGCCCATTTACAGTGTTAGCGCTGTATCTGGGAAGAATTTGGGTCGAATGAAATGTCCCCCTCTTTGCGACTGAAAACGGTTATTGTGCCAGGAAATAAAGAAAGCCTGTTCCGGGAAATATTCTCACATAACACGACCATTTTTGCAAGATATCAGAATGTGCTATTGATTCTTGCATGGGAAATTGTTCATTCGGGAAATCTTTGCAAGTCTAATGAAAACACCAGGCACCAATGTCCTTTTTCTTCCGCTCTCAGATTCGTTTGATAGCTACCTTCCACCTTTAAGGTGTTTCCTCCTTGTTACGAGATAAAAATATCGCAAAGGTATCATGTTCACTAAAGATTATTTTCCAAACGCCATTATTATTTTCTTTCTTTTTTGAAGATCGTCTGGAGGTATTTAGTTTGGATTATTTAAGTAAGATATATTAAGGATTGCTTTTTCCCTCTGTATTTATTGATTTATTTTTTGTACATTAATACTTATAAGAACGTACATTTCTGAAGCACGTGAAAATGCCTATAAGCAGTTAAATATTTGCCTGGTTTTATTCAATCAATAAAATGAAAAAGAACACTTTAATATACACAGTTGTACCAAAATACCTATTCTCTTATTTACATGTCGGAATGGATTTTATTTTATTTATATATGGTAACAGCGAAATTTCACAGCATTGTACAATTTCTAGCTGAGGTTTTGTTCGTTTAAGTGCTTCGTCTTCTCAGATCGCTGTCGATTATGGCTCGCCCCAACATCCAAAATTTCATAGCTGCAACTTTTAATTCCTTACCCTCTTTCACAGTCCTAGTTCTGCTATAAAATTTTACAAATTTGTTAGGTACTGTACTCCATGTTTCTACTTGTCTCTCTTGCTTTCAGTTTATTCTGAGAGTCTAAAATTCTCCAAGCGCTTGTTCCTCACTATGTGTTCAGTTATTTCAAATCTTTTTTCTGATACTAAATATAAATGACTTATTTCAGCGTTATTGATCTTGAACTGAGATACACTAACAATTAATTTTATGTGATTTTTTAGAAAATTAATAGACCAGATTTTCTCAAACTATAACATTAAAATGTATACTCATAAAATATCATATAGTGAAATTCGAATTTATTATCGGCCGAAAAACCTTGCTGATCTGCATCAGTGGTATTTGGTTATCGTTGGTGGAAATAAAAAAGACAAAGACTGTTTTCTTCTATCTTCCTCTCTGTCTGGTGATAAAAAAATGGACTTTTCATTATCCATAACACTGCGTCAAAAAATGAAATGTTGGCATTTCTAGTTTGAAGAAAGTTGTAGATGCCGTATCGTTGTGTTCGTTCTTCAAGCGAAAGCACACGACAAACGTAAGTTCTCACTTTTTCTTGAGATACTTCTAGACAGGTGAAAAAGATATATAAACATTTAATTAAAACTCTCTAGTGTTTTAATGTTGATGCAATATTATTTTTCAGAGCAAATATTGGCGGTTATGTGACAATCGGTATTTAAAACATTTTTACAGTAGCTGACATTTTTTAAAATCATTTCACCCCAAGCAAGGCATTTCACTGCCACTACTGCGCAGGGAGTTACAAAGTGATGATAAATAGTGGTTATATACAGGAAATTGTCAGAAGGAGGGTGATAGACGGGTAAGGATACTGAGGACGAGGGTTGGGTAGATGGGAAGAGTGTTTGAGAGATGGATGCGAGTTAGTGGGTTAAAAGTTGTCTATTGACCTTACATTTAAACTCCTGGAGATTGTAGCTGCCGGGGAAGCAAGTATATGGAAGGAAATTCTACAGGTGGGAAGTGCGAGAAAAGAATCTGTTGGAGTAGAAATGGGGTTTTTATCTTATCTGTTTCAGTGTTAAAGGGTGGGACCTAATTACTAATCTAGTATCTCGTGCAAATTCATACCCAGGGGTCACCAGTGATCTATGTTCATCGGAGCAGAAGCCATGAAAGTATTTATAGAAGAGGCACAAAGAAGCCACGTCACGCCAGTGAGAGAGTGACTGCAGCCGGTCTGCCAAGTCAGTATCGATCACATTACAGACACTCTGTGGTATTTTGTCAAGAACCCCGAGGAGAATATCAGGGGCCCCCGACCAGATGTGGCAGCAGTATTTAATACACGGGCGGATGGTAGATTTATATATGTGCAGGATAGATTCAGACGGGAAAAATTTCCGGGCCCTGCACAGAGAACCGACTTTCATAGCAGCGGATTTAGCAATGGATTCGATATAGTCATTCTACTTGAGATCCCCTGAGAATGTGAGGCCAAGGAGTCGTAGTATTTTACTCTCTGGGAGGCAAGCCGGTTCCATGCTCATGGGACGTAGGAGCGATTGTCTATGATGGTTAATTGATAGCAGCTTCATTTTGGAAGCACTAAAATTTAAGAGCCATTTCTTACGCCAGTCCACTACGGATTGGAGGTCCTTTTCAAGATCGACAGCGAGGTTTGCTTTGTCGCCCACACCAGATTTTTGATCGAGGCGAATGTAAACTGTGGTGTCATCGGCATACATGACTACTTAGGATCTTATGACATCGGGAAGATCATTAATGTAGATCAGAAAGATCGTAGGACCAAGGATAGAGCGTTGAGGACACCCGCGTTTGTATGGTAGTTTTGGGATTCATGTCCGTTTAATATCACCTTAAATGTGCAGTTAGAGAGGAATGACTGGATTAGGTCAAACAAATGTCAAGTTATACCATAGCTCCGCAGCATGCCAAACTCTGTCGAAAGCTTTGGAGATATCCAAGGCAACGGTTCGAGCTTCGCCATTTTTGTCGAGAGCCTGGTATATGAACTCAGTGATGGTCGTTAGCATATCAGCAGTAGACCTGGTGAAGCGGAAACCCTACTGTTTGTCCGAGAGAAGCCTGTGGGTTGTGAGATGCTGAACCACCTCGGCGATGATAATGACTTCGAACACTTTGCCAAAGATTGAAAGAAGGCTGATAGGGCGGTAATTTGCGGGGTCCGAGTGTTCTCCATTATTCTTGATTATAGGAACTACAGAGGAAGACTTCCAACAGGCAGGATAGCAAAAGCATATAGGCAGAAGTTGTAGAGCTTTGAGAGGACAGAGGAGAGTTCGTCAAGACTGTGATTGGGATTCCGTCCCCTCCGCTCGCTTTGTGAGGGTCAGGTTCTGAGATTATGTTAGAGACCAGCGAGGATGTAATGTGGATGTCATTCAGTTCAGCCTCACTTCTAGGTGGGAACTGTGGTGTAGAAACTCCAGACGAATCCAGTCTCGAATTGGTCGAAAATCTGCGAGCAAACCAGTCAGCCTTGTCTGCTGAGGAGGTAAGGACCTCAAATTAGTCGATTGGTGGGGTATTGAGGACTTACTCTTGTTAAGCACGCTTTTACAGAGTCGCCAGTAGTCTTTGGCGCCGAACTTGCAGGATGCTATGCGTTGCTTCATTCTAGCAGCAAACACCATCTTAGCTTCCTGAAGTATAGTTTTAGACTTATTATGAACTGAGGCGAAAAGGCGCCTGTTTTGGTCCCACGCGTGGCTTCGATAGAGCCGGAAGAAATGATTCCGGTTGGCAATGGCGACCGTGCAAGCGGGCGAGAACCAAGGGGACTAGTGGGTTTTAAGCTGAGATTTCCTGGCTGGGATGAAGGCATTGATGCCAGCCTTTAGCTAAGAGGAGACCTCGGATGCACAGTATTCAACGGGAAGTCTAAAAACGTTGTTCTAAGGGACGTCACACAGGATGTCGCGAAACGAGTCCCATTCTGCTCTTTGGTAGTAATAGGATATTCTGCTGATCTGGGTTTCTTGGGTTGAGTGGGAGTGGAATGAGATGTTAACGGAAACTACGGCGTGGTCTGAGTTTCCGAGAGGACAGAGCTACTTGACGGTGCAAGAGTCTGGGATGGAAGTAAAGTAGAGATCTAGTAGTGAGTTCCTTCCATTGGGGTTATTGGAGAAACGCGTGGGGAAATGCACCACTTGTGTAAGAGATAGGGTTATTGAAAAACTCATGGTGTGGACACCAGCAAGATCGGTGACAGAGTTTCCAAGCCACTTTGTGTGGTGGGCGTTAAAGTCACCAAACACAAAAATATGGGCAGATAGATGAGAAGAAATGGCCTTATCAATATTGTTAGAGACGCTATCAAGTACCGATCAGTCAGAGGAGGAGGGGGAGCGTTAGAGATAGAAGAGATAGCTAACCAAGCTCAGAGGTGAGAGAGGGAAGCACATGAAAGTATGATCCAGGGATTCAAGAGAGTTCACCCTAGCTAGAGAACAAGACATACGTGTATCCGTACACGCTGTAATGGGTTACACCACTAGGAAATTACGAAATCCTGACGGATCGTTCACAAAAGGTTTTTTGATCGTAACATGTTCATATGATAAACTTGATGTCGGCTATTTTACGATGAAAAAAATTCACGTGACAATTCCGTACATTTAAATATACGATTTCAGCATTTTTGTGTGGTTTAGTCTAGCTAATATTTACTATTCGTGGAGTACATAAACGAGTGATTAGAAAGCTTGCCTTCTGACTATAAGCTTCGGTTTCGACTCCCACCATGGTCAATTTGGCTGAAAGGTGACTCTTTGATATTATCAGTTTGGTGATCCCAGTGTGCAGTACCTGTCAAAAGTGTTTGAAAACCCTGCCGCAGTTTGACAATCCTGCCGCAGTTTGACAACCCTGCCGCAGTTTGACTTGTGAGTGAAATTAAGTAGACAGGACAATTTGCGAGTCATGTATGTTTGTGTCAGTATGAAATTACAGCTCATCATACTCGAAGGTTTTAGCGTCCTAACCTAGACTGTTGTTCATACTAGATAACAAGTTCACTCTCAGAAACTGTAACTGAGATCTGCTCAGCATATTTTCAGCATAAAACCACAGGTGGGCTCTGTAGGTGTTGAACAAGCACAAATGTGCCTCAGCACGTTTCTTCAACAGGGATTAGCTAGCCACTCTAGTAGACAGGCATCTGTGGATACAAATGGTCATTTGCAAGTGTTGTCGCCATTTTCTGAAACGTCACTAAAAACATCTGATTTCATCACAGCATAATAAATGTGAAGGTATTTTAACGAAGCTTACTTAAAATGTTTCTAACAGATTTGCTTTATTTTTATAGATCACATTGATGCCGTGGATATCGGTTCGGAACGACAAATCGGGGAGCTGATTTCGAATTCCAGTTGCATTCCTTGCATTCACGTACACACAAATACCCTTAGGAAAAGTATTAATCCATCTATTTCTATCAGTTATGGGGTAAATAACAGAACAAATTGGGTTCTATAGCCTTGGTCGGCAACCGGTCTACCGCAGAAAGCAATGGCAACCTATTGCGGGGTAATCTTCTGTCCAGTCAGTCATGTCTCTTTCGAGATATGATCACCCAAACGTATATCCCGTATGCTACTCAACTGATATTGTGGCGAAATCTTCGTCGCCAGTTTGTTGTGGCCTGTTTGGACCCGGAAGAAAGACACGAAAACAAGAAGGTAGTTTCAAACAGTGTATTAGAATAACATAACATGTTTACAAGTAAGAGTGTTAGTAATCAGCAGATAGAAGTGTACGTCCTAACAGTATAGTTAAGCTGCGTCACGACTGTCTCTAGACTGTCACTTGACTGCCTCATGGCTGCCTTCCCGGAAAACACGCAGGTTAGTATCTATTCACGGAGGAAGATTCCAATTTTTTATAGATAGGCACCATAACAACATATTTGTTTGTCATTTGACTGAAATTTATCCAGCAAGACATGTTTTATGTGAGAATTTTTTAAATGTTTGTAATTATGTTACCTAGGCTTTGTTTAGACTATAGACTACAATAACTACTTGTCGTATAGTTTTATGTCCGTGTAACCCTCTCTTGTTCCCATCTCCACTCTGATCTGGCGTGATGGCTATTGTTAGGCTCTTTGCTATAGATAAATAGTGAACCCTAAACTAAGATAAAACACTATGAAAGTATAAAAATACATTTTTATAGTAAAACAATCGTAGAGATACACTTTTATATAGAAAATATTGACCAAAAATATATTTTAACCAAAAATGCCTGTAGGACAATTTATCTGTAGTTCAAGGCATACAACTACATTCAAGATATGCTTAGTTGAAGCCATAACATCTAACAACCGCCGGCATTCCGTCAACAAATATATATATATATATATATATATATATATATATATATATATATATATACTTGTGTCGATCTAAGGTATCAGATTTTACTAGTAACATTGTATATATTTACGGGGCGCGTTAGTGGGGCAGTTGGTAGGGAATGGAAATATATTATTAAGTTATAACTTAGTATAAGTCTGATTAGGCTCTTTCATGGGGGAATTCAGCTTCAAATTTAAAATATCCTACTAAGTAGAGTAAAAATTAAGGAGAAAACGTTTCACTTTCATCTTCAGTTTCTAGCGGCGGCCAGAGTTCGTTAAATTACTGCCTTCTTAAACATATATGTGAAGAAAAAGAGAGAGAGAGAGAGAAAGCAGAGGTAGTGTTGCAGAGAACAGATAGGGAAGACTTGCCAAAGATTACTGTTGTTAGAATCAACCTTAGAATTTCAGACAGATTTACAAGGTTTCCGCCGTTAGTGTTGAAATGTATGTGGAAGTAGCGTATGAGAAAGGAACGAAATCAAATAGTTCAGTTACAGAAAAACGAAATAAAAGTTTAAAAAATAAGCCTTAAAGTTCAATAAAATATAAACATTTCTCAAAAGACGTGTTTAAAGATAAATGTACTGATATATATATATATATATATATATATATATATATATCCTTCGTCGATGGCAAAACTCAGTTTCATGCGAGAGAGAGAGAGAGAGAGAGAGAGAGAGAGATTCAGAGAGATATCTATGTGTGTGCGTGTTTCTAAGAACAAAATCAAATTGCTGAACATTCTTTTTAAATATCAAATTTGTAATTATTAATAACTATATATTCATTTAAATGTTGGTATCAAATTTAATAACCCCCACCAAAGATAATCAATTATTCCAGCTATCCCTTTGCATATGCAAAGAATATAAAGTTTCAGATATTATTCTAAAATATCATACTCATGAATTTAATTTGCTGATAATACGCTTGGAAAGGCATGTGCAAGTTATCGACAAACTGGTGTATATGTCAAATAATTACACCGGAGCTAATTAGAAATATTTTATTTCTATATGATGACGACTAAAGACCCTGAATCAAGAAATATTTGGCCCGGATGATTAGAAATATTTGAAAATTCAGAGAACGTGATATACATTGTAAGGGAAAAGCCTATCAAGGCAAATGACGAGGAATGAGCTCAATATCAGAATTCGTTCATATCCATGGCCTCCGCGAAACATAATATTGATGTGTCAGTTAAATTAAAGATCCCTTTGGATGCAGAATTTCAATGGCTTCTATCGAATTTGGTTATATTTATTCTCCTGTCTTTGATAGAGGATGTCGACCTTCCATCAAAAGATACCTTACTTGGTCAAAGTAGACTTCAACTGATATGCAATTGGATAGCTGTAAGAGGGACTGGATTCTGTAGACATCGGCATTGATGGTCGTCACTGTAACTGTCAAACGACAAACTTTGGATCCTCTCTTGATTGAAGAATTTAAGTCATGTTGCCACAATACATGCGCTAAAAATCGCAACTTTTAACTTAGAAAAAACAAGGGCTTAAAAATTCTTCATTGATGAACATTCTAAAAATAGCAGCTTCTATAACAGAAATATTCTGCATTCACTGAACAAAATTTCAGCATTATCATTTATTAAAAACTATAAAATCTGCTTTTATTAGAGCAAAGTTTGATTTCTCATGTTCATTAAATATGTTCTTTGTATTATAAAAAAAGACTTCTGTTCTAGTCTGCTTTTCTGTTAGTACATAAAGTTATCATTGTCGAATTTTGTAAGATTTGGTTGTACAGAAAATTTGAGCTCACACATACCTGACACAGTAGAAAAGCATATATATTTATACATTCACCATTCAAAAGTTCTTTTCATAAGAAGGTTGGTTCACTAAATTTTACCATATAGACAAATGTCGTACTCACCAGTAGTTACGTAGTGCAGGGTTAAAAACTGAAAGAAGGTTACTCTTGCTACAGAAGATCAATTCATGTTAATGAGCAATTCACAAGCACAAAGTTTGAAAATTTGTGCTGAACACAAATGCGAAATCTGGGATAAATATTTGCAGATAATTGACCATCTTACATCAGTTTGCACAATATTAGAATCAACTGAATATAAAACAAGTCATGAGAGTTAATTTTCTAAACGCCGCTTAGATGTAGCACAAGGTCGAAAGTATGGGGCACCCAATGAGAATGGAACTCGCTGCTACGTTGTAATAAGTTCTAGCGAGACAATCTTGCTGACACTATCCCAGAACGCATTTTGTCGTCCAGAATTAAGCCGACTTAATTTTCGTTATTTTTGTCTCCTGCGTATTATTATCCTGTGATTATCGCTGTTGAAGTCTCCTTTGTTAGGCCATCTAGTTTCGCATATTCCCAGAATATTGATGATCAATCTGCTCATCTCCTACTTGTCATTCTCAAGTTGACCAGAGTAACGGTCCATAGACACCTGTTGCTCATGTATTTCCTTCCCGGGTGCTGGTCAAACTCCGAAGAATTGCGTACCCTTTACTAACAATCGCAGGATGACGGTCAGATGACACATGTTGTCCATGTAAGTCCTTACCGGGCAAGGAGTTGCTTCCTTCACGCCTTTGGGTTTCATATATCTATTTTTAAAAGACGTGTCCTAACAAGTCATGATAGAGTGAACTAATATACACGGGAAAATATGCAGCATTTACATGATGAAAACTACATTGTGCTAAGTTTCTGCAAGTTTTTTGCTTAATTCCGTCTTTCTTATATTTGATGGAATCAATTTCAAGTCACACAAGGTGACATTATTTAAACAGTCAAACTTCTTTTTAGGTAAATCCGCTAATTTTCGATATGTAAATATTAGAATGTATTCAAATGGAAATCATTCTTGAATGTTAAATTTTAGCTTTAATTTAAAGCAAACGGATTAAGTTTCCTATTTCCAGTAAGCAAAATTATCTATTGTTTATACTCTGAACTTTTTTGAGCTTCTTCAGTTTTTTTTTTTTACACATTGGCATATTTGTAAACAAAAGTTAATGCATACTTACAAAAATCTTGTAAAATTTATAATATGCATCTCTGGCACATTATTTGAGGGAAATTAGCAATATTAAATTTAAATTCATATGATCAGAAACAAGTATTCTTTATTTAAAGCATGAAACTTGGAATAGAAGCATTTCTTAATCATGGTCGTCTTTTTTTCTGACGCAGTGATTGATTACTGACAGCCTGACGTATTGAAAATTTAAATATGTTTGACTAAAACTAGCAAAAATATATAGTGAAATAGAAATTAAAAATGTAAAACCTACTTTAAATTTTAGAAGGGAAGATATTCAAGATTGGAAGATTTTTTATTTTTGGAATAACACTTAACACACGTTACATTTCAATTGAAAATGTCATATCTGGACACTTAAACTTAGACAAAATGTTTACAGATCCTCCTTTGTATTTTGTCAAGAAGCCCAAGGAGAGCAGCAGGGGCACCCGACCAGATATGGCAGTAATATTCAATACACGGGCGGATGGTAGATTTGTATATGTGCAGAATAGATTCAGGTGGGAAAAACTTCCGGGCCCTGCACATGGAGCCGACTTTCATAGCAGCAGATTTGGCAATGGATTCAATATAGTCATTCCATTTGAGGTCCGCCGAAAGTGTAAGGCCAAGGAGGCGTAGTATTTTACTCTCTGGGAGGCTAGCCTGTCCCATGCTAATGGGAGGTAGATGCGATTGTCTACGGTGGTTAGTTGATAACAGCTTTGTTTTAGTGGCATTGAAATTTACCAGCCATTTCCTACCCCAGGCCACTACGGATTGGAGGTCCCTTTCAAGTACGGCAGCGAGGTTCACTTTGTCGTCCAGACCTGGTTTCTGATCGATGCGAGAGTAGATTGTTGTGTCGTCGGCATACATGCCAACTTATGGATCTAATGGTGTCGGGGAGATCATTAATGTAGATCAGAAAGAGCTTGGGACCTAGGATAAAACCTTGAGGGACGCCCGCGTTCGTATGGTAGTTTTGGGAGGCATGACCATTTAATACCACATTCAATGTGCGATTAGAGAGGAAAGACTGGATGAGGTCAAACAGATGTCCAGTTATCCCGTAGCTCCGCAGTTTGCACAAGAGGCCCGCATGCCAGACCCTGTCGAATGCTTTGGAGATATCCAAGGCAACGGTTCGGGCTTCACCATTCTTGTTGAGTGCCCGGTATATGTACTCGGTAATGGTCGTTAGCATATCAGCAGTAGACCTGGTGAAGCGAAACCCGTACTGTTTGTCAGAGAATTCTTAAATATAGGAACTACGCAGGAGGACTTCCAATGGGCAGGAAAGCAGCAAGCAGATAGGCAGAGGTTATAGAGTTTAGAGAGGACAGAGGAGAGTTCTGGGGCACATTTCTTCAGTACTATGACTGAGATTCCGTCACCGCCGCTCGCTTTGTGTGGGTCAAGTTGTGCAATTATCTTGGCGACCAGCGAGGATGCAATGTGGACGTTATTTAGTTGAGCCTTAGTTCTGAGTGGGAAGTCTGGTGTATGTATTCCGAACGAGTCCAGTATCGAATTAGTTGAGAATCTACGGGCAAAGCATTCAGCCTTGTCGGCTGGGGAGGTGAGAACTTCAAATTCATTGATTAGTGGGGGTATTGAAGTCTTGTTCCTGCTGAGCACGCTTTTGCAGAGACACCAGTAATCTTTAGAACCAAAATTAGAGGATGCTATGCGTTGCCTAATTCTGGTAGCAAACGCCCTCTTGGCTTCGTTCAGTACTTTTTTACACTTGTTCCGTGCTGAGGTGAAAAGGGGCCTGTTTTGGTTCGACGAGCAGCTTCGATAGAGCCGGAAGAAAAGGTTCCGGTGGGCAATGGCGGCCGAGCAAGCGGGTGAGAACCAGGGGGACAAATTTGGTTTTAGTTGGAATTTCCTGGCCGGGATAAAAGCATCGATGCCAGCCTTAACCCAAGAGGAGACTTCGGAAGCAGAGTCTTCGACAGGAAGGAAGTCCCTGAACGAGTCCCAGTCGGCTCTTTGGTAGCAGTATGATATTCTGCTGGTCTGGTTTTCTTGGGTAGAGTTAGTGCGGATTGATATGTTTACGGAGACTACGGCATGGTCAGAGTTTCCGAGGGGGCAGAGTTGCCTGATACTGCAGGAGTCTGGGGTGGAGGTAAAGCAAAGGTTGAGTAACGAGTCCCTTCCGTTAGGGTTTTTAGAGAAACGCGTGGGGAAGTCCACCACTTGCGTTTGAGCTTGGGCTATTGAAAAGTGCATGGTGCGGATCCCAGCAAGGTCGGTGGCTGAGTTTTCAACCCACTTGGTGTGGTGGGCGTTAAAATCGCCAAATACAAATATATGGGCAGATGGGTGAGTAGAAATGGCCCTGTCGATATTAGTAGAGATGCAATCAAGTACCGTACAGTCAGAGGAGGAGGGGGAGCGGTAGAGGAAGAAGAGATAGCTAACCGAGCTTAGAAGTGAGAGGCGAAAGCACATGTAGGAATGATCAAGGGATTCAAGAGATGTGACCCTGGGTAGGGGGAGTTGTTCGCTAACATATACACCAAGCCCATGTATATGGACATTGGAGTCCTTCCTGAAGAGAGGAAGGTAACCAGGAACGAACAGCTCTGAAGAGGGGATAGAAAGGTCAAGGTTAGTCTCACATATAGCTAAGATATCGGGTGAGTTAGTTAGAAGGAAAGATTCTACACTATTAAAGTTACTGCGAATACCTCGGATATTTGTGAAGGTAACGCAGATAGGTTTGGGCGATTTACGACTAGCTGGTTTAGGCTTGCTATTTTGTTTGTTTAATTTCATGCTGGTTATGGTTGTGGATAGAGAGAGGTCTAGAGTAGGGTCAGATGGTCGTTAATTGCAGCAGGTGAAGGATGGTGAATGGCGCAGCATAATGTGGCCTCGGGGTTGCCCATTGGAAATTCTTGCAGGGACGCCCGTCCATGCGCGAAATGGCACTACAGGAACCCCGATATTATTCAACTGTTGATCAGAGCAGCCTCTCAAGACGCTACGCAAGAGTTCGGGCTCCTAACTACCAGTCGGAGGCAGCAACCAGGAAACTGCCAACCCGGTACCCTCAGAATGAAGAGACATTGCCATCATACGCACCAACTGCAAAAAGCTTCCAGCCGAACCGACATAAAGACCGAAAAAGAGAGAGATCAACCGGGAACCCCTTCCTAAACAAGAAACAAGGCGATCACCTCTACTCCTGTCCAAAAGAAGGGGGTGGAGTTTGAGACCGGGCGATAGAAGGTACTATCTACTCCAATTAAAAAAAAAGAAGAAGAAAGATGAAAAAGAACAAAAAAATTAGCAATAAATCCTCCTACCAAAAAAAAAAAAATTAAAAGTTAATAAGTACAGACAACTATTTGATTTTGGCAAGAATTCCGAAATCAGTGTGATCTACACCTGAAAAATTAGGTTCAAAAACACTAATCGTAAATATTTTCATAATCCGATAACGTAAAAAATACGTTTAAGCAAAAGTTCGAAAATCTTGGAAATAATTGAATAAAAAAATCGTTTTTTTTCCTCTTAATAATAACATATTGTAACGATAAAACTTTGGCTTTGTTTAAGTTTGGGGCTTATATATTCAAACAGCAGTAGGGGTTGTTCGAATAAGAGAAATTGGAATAGAAGAAAATGTGTGAGAAGCCGTGAATGTTTTGTTTAATGTGTAGATTTATTTTTTTTTTTTATTAACATTACTTGGATTTTGTATGTTATATTAAGTGTCCATAATGGGTTTTGTGTTTCTACACGTGTTTCGAGTCTTAAGTTAACTCTCTTTAGGCTAATAAACTTGTAACTTTTCATATCGAGATCCTTTTGTTTTTCTGATGGCCTAAATTTATATAGATATTTGTGGTGAGCAGGGGAGAATGTTCAGATGCATGAGAGTTTGTATTTTTTTTCACATTCGCACGTTAAATCTCTTCTGCTTTGGAAGTCATTCACCTTTCGTTGGACAGAAAAATGTTTTTTACACTGACTTGGGCGTCTTTCTACTTCAAAATTATTTTCAGCGATATAGTCAAGTTTTTTTGGTGATTTTGGATTACTAACTTTTGCAATGGTTCGCAATTTTTAGTGCATTTGAATTTAGTGTCTATGTGTGTAATTTAGGTTTTTTATGTTGTTTTGTTGAAGGTACGCTTGTATCTTTTAGAAATGTTTGTTTCTGCATCATGAGCAGGTCATAGTCTGCATTTTGGTAGATCGGAATTACTCTGAAATTACCTTCAGTACATCCGTGTAAATGTTGGGAAACGTACAATTTCTTGTTATTGACTAGTTTAATGTTACTTTTGTGCAGGACTACTCTTTAATGCAGGACTTCTGTCGTCTTAATATATATTTTTATGCATTCATCGCATTTTAGATGAAAAATTTACGTTTTTGTAGATCAGATTTGTTTCTACCATTATAATATATATCTGTGTGTGTGTGTGTGTGTGCGTGTGTGTGCATGTATGTATTAGAACCTTGAGTACCTTCTCGCTGGTTCTTCATTAAAAAATAATGTTTTATTTAAAAAAATGAACAAGAAACATATCATAGAACATGTTTTCCGACTCTAGAAATTAATTTTGCACATCTATCTGGAAAAAATGAATTCCACGTCTGCAAACGAAAAGTTACTTCGGCTAATTAAGAGTTGACACACTTTTTGGTCCAAAATAAAAATGCTACTCAGTCAGGCCATGTTCCATAGTGTGGAACAAGTCTTAATCCGTGTTGCAATTTAGTTTTCACCTTTTTTGCAACATGTGGCCTAGCGTGTCTCTACACGATTCAAACGCATTAGTTGTAGTCGATAGTTTCGGTCGTTTTGGGCGGCTCATAATAAACTACACCCACTTGATCACACAAAATACAGAGCAGAAGTATTGAAACATAAATATTCGGTTTTTCCTGAATTACTCAACGATCTTTTACGCTGAGGGTTATCGCAGTGTAACCTCTTTTCAAGGCCGATCACCATACGATATAAAACTCTTTCCTATTCTCCTGTTGAAGCATGTGTTCACACGCCTCTCGGTCTCAACTCGTACGGCACGCAATGTCCTTGTCGTTGAATCAGTCCTAATGTTTCCAAACGTAACAAAAGTGTTGTGTGATAAACTCCTAATGATTCTGTAAGTTCAGTCTGCCTGACATGAGTCTTTATGAATTAATGCTTCCAATTCTTCGTCTTCAAACTTTTTTGGTGCTACAGCCCGTTCTTTATCTTCAACAACTAAATAATTACTTTTAAGCGTTGAAACCAATCTTTGCATGTTGCTTCAGACAAAGAATGATAGTTGTAAGTCTCAAGAAGAATTTTATGTGCTTCAGCTGCAGATTTCTTTTAGTGAGTAAAGCAATGCAGTAAAATTCCCCGCAAGTACACTTTCGTTGGCACTAAATTCGACGTATTTAACGCTATGAAAAAAAGGTTGTTTATGACATACATTGAAATTCAAGGATGCATATAGTTCTTCGTTATGGATGGTTTACAATCTGAAACTACGCGCATGCAGTTCTGGGCAGGCCATCGGTTCGAAAAAGCGAGAAATTATTTAAGGTCCTTATATATATTATGCTCTCATTACGATTGAGCTCTCTAGATAGGAAAAAATTTACAAACAGTTATCAATTCTGCAATTTCATATTCAGTAATGAACTGAGTTCTCTCGGCGACGGGCATGTATATACACCGCATATATATATATATATATATATATATATATATATATATATATATATATATATACACATCACGCTAAATTTTTCGTTCTCACTGCTTCAGAACGTAGGGACACTGAATGACACCAAATCAGTGGAGGTTCGATCCCGGCTGGAAGCAAGTGAATGTGTAGACACAGTATATGCTTGGATTTTATTTAAATATTAAATATATATATATATATTTCCATTTGCCGGTCTGAAAATTCGAGGAATATTATTAGAGAACATATTTGTCTAATAAAATTTATAGAATTCTGATTAATATATAAATAATGCTGAATATATACTCAAATAGCATATATATATATATATATATATATATATATATATATATATATATTGCTCTTTGCTCTAAAAAGAAAGGACGTCATACTCATACCAAAACCCGAGGAACCTTTCGGTCAAAAAAAGTGATTAAAAAAGCCTCTAGGACCCGAAGATGATATGTTGAGAGGCGCTGTGCATGACAGAAAACCAACTGTCCTCGTACGAGAATGCACATGCAGGATTGTCCAGCAAGTGTTGGCCGATCGCTGAATCCAGAACAGCTTGGAGAGTTTGTGAGTGAAACTTTTTCTTTTTTAATCACTCTTGTGGAATCAAATTTACAACACCCCTTACATTTTAATGTATTTTTCATTAAAGTTTATTTTTAAACGTATTCCACTTTCTCCTTATACTGTGAGTAATTCCCCTATTGATATTGTCTTCGTTTAGCCCTCTTCATAATCATTGCCAACGAAGCCCTTGAAAAAGTGTTGGCCGAAAGATTCCACGGGTTTTGGGATAAGTATGACGTCCTTTATTTTTAGAGCAATTTGTGGTTTCTGTGGGTACCGATCTTTATTCACACACACACACACACACACACACACACACACACACACACATATATATATATATATATATATATATTGATTGATTGATTGATTGATTGATTGATTGTTTAACCTCTTAGGATGAAAACGCCATAATTTCTTGGAATTTTAAAAATTGCCTTTTCAAAAATTACTTGCCCCGTGAGAGATAAAAAACACACCGTTTTAAAGAAAACGGTAAAATCAGTTATTGCAAATCGCCTGAAGGCACCACTCATGGTAGATACCTAAATTCTGTATTCGATACTTTAAAAGTAGAATCTGCTACTGATGTCAAATCGGTAGCGTTTCAATCCAGGCTAGAAGCAATCTGATGTCTAACCGTACTGATGAACTGTGAGGACTGTTTTCGGATGACTATATATATATATATATATATATATATAAGTGGGAAGGCGAGAGAGAGAGGTAAGAAATAATGACTACAAAAATTCAAAACTCTTAGGCCCAAACAGGAGACTTATGTAATCGCTAATTTAATAAATGTTGTTTGAATAAATGAAGCATAATTTATATACAGATAAAGCATTCTGCACATCAGCGCTAAACGTTAGACTGGAAAAGCACATTCAAATTTCGATTGACGTCGTTCAGTTCACGCCTACACAAATACTGTTGGAAAAAGTATAAATCCATTAATAATACTTCTGCCTCGACCCAGCTCTTTAATTTGCATTGGCAACTGATCTAGTAGAAGAAAAACTTGGTACTGAATAATTCAAAAGCTCGAATGTATTCTTGATGGTTTTTTGGCGAACTGCGTATCGTTCTTCTGAAAAGTGTAGCTGATTCAAAAATGGCCTTCACGACTCTAATCAAATCATATGTTTGGTGAATCTCCGAGTTCGTTCCAACAACTGAACTTCTATGACCAATATAATTTCACAATATCCAATGACGTCTACCACAAAATACCAAGTCTGATTACAAAGTATCGGGGATGGTGCTATAATAAAAAAAAAACTTGGATCACATATAATTTTGTCACTTAATCTCTTTCGAAATAGTACACATCTGAAGCCTTGCACATTATCTAGCTTCGTTTGCAGTACTGGAAATCATTTTGGGAATAGCGAACAGCTGCTTCCTCACATTCTCAATGAATTTTTTGACGTCTTAAAATCTTGTTCGCTACAAATGTGGATATGATTGTTGATAAAAATGTTGCAAGGAACGAGATCTATGGAATATGATCTGTTTCGCTCCTAAGGATGTTGTCCTTGGCCAGTTGTTCCACAAACCATTGTCCCTTGTTTGAACTCTGTGGTGTCGTGAGACGTTCAAACTGTACAATCTATCCTTCAAAGTTCAAGATCAGTCTGTACTCAGCGGCTATATTCAGGGTACTTTAGCTGTAATATATCGCAACAGTCCTGATATCTTTTGATCCGACGTTGTATATAGATTATTGAATAATAAAATAGAACATGTTACGTTACGTTTCTCGTCCCTAGAAGGGACTTTCATATATATATATATATATATATATATATATATATATATATATATATATATTAAAGTCTATTTGTAACAGTATATGTTTAGAATATATATCTATTTTTCTAAACATATTCTTTTAAATATAAGAGATACTGAATGTCTATTATGTCTAATCATGAGCCGTTCTAAACATCGTATTTTGGCTTTAATTTCAGTTGAAATAAAGACAAAAATTCTCCAAAAATTAGATAATTTTGTATTAATTTGGTTCTAAGATTTCGGCTCATATGAGTCATCTTCAGAGAGGTTACAAGGACGTTAAAACAAAAACATCCACCACTAGCGAAGATTTTATCTTGTGTTGACAAAACAACGCTAAGCAATGGCAACAGTTACGAAAAAAAGCAAACGCAGTTCGCAAATTTTTAATGCGGTTCTATGATATCAGACCACGTGATAGCTCAAAATGATAACAGAACTATATATTTAAATGCACTCTAATGTGCTATGACCAGAATTAAACGTGATTTTGTTAAGTGTGCGTTGCTCGGATCAAATGTATATGGCCTCTAATTTCTGAAGGTACTTTTTATTGTGTGTATGAGTGAGGATCATGGTATTGTTGACTAAAATCTGTCTGATATTACCTACATGGTTATGTTTTTCTGGAAAATGTTGTTTAATTGTACTCTGGGGATCTGTTTAGATGAAACCTTGTTGGGTTTGTTGGCTCACAAGGTTAATTTACTTATTCTGCTATGCTTAAGTATTGAGCGTTTTTTTTGTTATTGATTACTCGTCTCGGGTTTTTTCTTTGGGCTACGTGCTGGCTCGGTCCAAATCACTTTGGATGATGTTCATGTGTTTAGCTCTTTCTTTTTTTTACAACCATTTTTTCCTTCTGCGTATACACACGGAGGGCTTTTCGAAACGAGTATATTAATAAGTTTGCATATATATATATATATATATATATATATATATGTATATATATATATATATATATACTATAGTCATCCGCAGACAGATCTGTTTCGCTGTATCACAGCTCATCAGTACGGCTTCGACTCCGTTCGCTTCCTAACCCAGGACTGAAACCCGACCGAATCGGCGTCATTCGGCGATTCTACCCCTAGGCCACGAGCGTCCGGTAGAAGAAGGCAGGCTTTTTAGCGCGTATAAACATGCCCAATAGCTAGTGTGCTCCAATTCATTATCGAATGAGCGATGCGTATATATCGGAGTAGCTACGGTTTACAAAGTCTCCCATTCTTCTAGAGTGCTCAATCAGGGTGTGAGAGCGTATATATATATATATATATATATATATATATATATATATATATTTGATAAACAGAACTGAAATAGGCAGGAAACAACATTTTCCCTTTCAGCCAACACTCCTTCAGAGAGTAATGTTGACAAGGTAATTTGACGCAGGACACACTTGTTCTGTAATATCTAAATTTAAATATCAGTGTGGCACTGAATAGATTAAAAAAGATTGTAAACTAAAATTAGCCAGCATGTTCCTGATCATTTAAGATCGCGTAACTTCAGTCATTTTACGAGAACAACTCATTTTCTTTTGTTTCTAATCGAAAATTTTTCCTTAGCTTACTTCGAAGTCAACCACCTCTTTCCCCTTTTTTTCCATTTTGTTTCCACTACGTCGTCTATCCTCTGACATGGCTAAATTTTAACTTTTAAACTCTTTACTCATGTATGGCGGAAGGGTTTGTCTTCTATTACGTGACATGTAATTGGAGTAGATAGACTAAACTATCGCCCGGTTCACACTCCACCCACGTTTATTGAACTGTTGAAGAGGCTCATCCCTTCTTGCCTGCTTAGGATGTGGTTTCCGGCTTTCTCTTCTCCATTCTTTTCATTCTTTTATTTATTTATTATTTTTTCCTCAATTGGAGTAGATAGACTAAACTATCGCCTGGTTCACACTCCACCCACGTCTATTGAACAGGTGAAGAGTCTCATCCTTTGTTCCCTGCTTAGGATGTGGTTTCCGGCTTTCTCTTTTCACTCTTACGTAGACCCCTGCGCTTCAGTGGCGTTACCGCCTTGCCTGGGGTGATATGATTAAAAAAAAGAAAATTTTTTATCTGTCTGCTTTCTCCTACTTACTAACTTGCATTCAAAAATTCTCAATCCCACCCCATTTATTTTCCTGTGTATAGATGATTTTAGTTTTAATTCTACCGGGATAAAATCTTGTAACACATTTGAATTTGAGTAAATAAAATTTTGGTTTCTCTTGCTGAAGAAGCAATGATCTCCTCGTAGAATTAGCTATCCAAAAGATTTAATATGGGAAAATTTTTTCATATTTATGTAAATAGAATGTAATATTTGCATCGAGCTCTCCACATTGATCAATTAATAATAATCGAATCGGGCTTTGGGCATTTACCTATCTGATCACCCTTTTGGATTTATATACATACAGTAGTGGCCATAATATAAGGAACGGAAACACTAAAGACATAAATATGTGTATTACTTAAAAAGTAATGCATGATTAGCGATTAATTTTTTACCGAATAAAGATTAGGCTCTAATGCATAAATAATATACAAAGTTACAAAAATTTACATAATACTTTTTTTTTTCGAGATCTCTTTCTGCATGGAATGTGAAATTTAAGGTTATTTTCATTATATATATATATACTTTTTATACCCACTTTTCAAGTTTTCGGAAAAAAAGCAAGATCAGAAATAAAAATATATTTCATTTTCTTTCAATTTCAATTTTAATGAAAATAACCTTAAATTTCACATTATATATATATATATATATATATATATATATATATATATGTGTGTGTGTGTGTGTGTGTGTGTGTGTGTGTGTGTGTGTGTGTGTACCGTTTTTAGAGGACTTGGGGCAGTTGCTAATGACCCCAACGCAATGCTGATTAAAAACAATCCAGTTAACACGACAAGGGACAATGGAGAAATACTTCATTGGACTCTAGCAAAGCATTTTAAAAAAATTGTATACATTAATTGTGAAAAATTTTAATCGCATCTCGATTTGATACATTCAACATTAATGGGCTGCATTTATATATATATACAAATATCAACAAATTGTCTTTAAAATTCACTTACAACGTTCCCAGATTTTAATCAGCCTTAGTATAACAATAAAGTTGTAATAAAATGTAGTAGGCATCTGATTATCTTCCGAGTTAGCGCCTTGTTTGTTTAAAATTCAGTACTTTGGCGGTGAAACTGAAGTGATCATTAAGTAGCGCAGGCTGGACAATAGTATATGGAGGCCGTGCGCTGCAGGTATCATTCAAAGTGAAACAGGACATTACATTTGGGGACGGCTTGGCTGTAAGTGTTGTGGGAAACTTGTCAGCGTCACTTCGGAGCTTCACTCTAGGTTTTTTGACTGGATTTACTTTTATAGTTTTTCCTTGTTTAGATATGAACACAATGATTAAAATCAGTTTTTTTCTTAAGCTATATGAAACTCATTAGGCTATCGAGCTTAATTTATCCGAAATAACTATTTAACAATACCTTATTATTATTAATATATATGGTTTGCAATAATTATGTCGTCGAGTAGTAAAGAATATATATATATATATATATATATATATATATATATATATATATATATATATAAACAGACTCTTCACAGACGCTCTCGCGAAATCTCGCGAAATACGTTACTAATTCAAATTTTAAAATCATTTGTTTCTGATGAAGGACCGAAAAAAACACATTTTTAAACTCAAAACGTTTTAATATTCTTTCCTGTACATATTAAGACAGTATACGTGGATCATCACTATGCTATATATATGTGTGTGTGTGTGTGTGTGTGTGTGTGTGTGTGTGTGTGTGTGTGTGTGTGTGTGCGCGCGTGTGTGTGTGTATGTGTGTGTGTGTGTTAAAAAAAGAAATAGGGGTTGTTTTCAACGAAAAAACAGAACTGGATATGTTAAGTCATAAGTTTATTCGCCTTAAGAGAGTCAACGTTAAACACGAAACACGTATAGCGAAACAAATACCATTATGGACACTTATATCATATAAAAATTAAGTAATAATCATAATCATAATAAAATAAATCTACACTTTAACCAAAACCTTCACGGCTTCTCACACTTTTCTTATATATATATATATATATATATATATATATATATATATATATTTCTCATCTGTCACGCTGAGGAGTATGTATGTTTTTTCTCATGTCTTAATGTAAGACACCAATGTCTGCATGTCGGTATAAATATTTTGCTGTCATTTTTGAAGACACGAACCCACGCGTATATAATAAAGAAAAATTGTTGTTTTGTTTTAAATAGTAGTGTATTTTTTCATTAGTTTAGATTGTTCGATTTATTTCCATTTAGAAGAGAACAGCGCAATTGAATGGAGACGATTTCATTATTTGAATGTTTTCTCTAAGGCAGATGACCCCCAATGATCTATGCTTGTTCTTACTTTTAATTTTTATTAAGAATTTTCCTGATGGGATCCGCTCTCAAAACTGGAATCTATGCTGACGACACAACCGTTTCCTTCCGTCTCCATAGTAAGTCTAATCAGTTCGATACGATAGAAATGGCGGCTGAGTTCAATAAACACTGGTCTGTGGTTAACTGGGGAGAGGTGTGTCTTGTCAATTTTAACGTCTCTAAAACACAACTACAGTGCTGATTGCAGACACGGAAAGGAAATTACAAGACCTCATACAGAAGGTAGCGGTGGAGAGTTACGAAAAAGGACTACAAATAAACTTCAAGAAAACTGAATGCATGGTCATCAGCAAAAGGTGCAACCCAAAATGCCAAATACGGGTGGGGTACACCAGAATCAAGCAAGTACAAAAATTTAAATACCTAGTAAGTGTTCTAACAAGAGATGGAAAGTGCGACACAGAGATCGAAGACGAATTGGAATAGCAAAGGACGCGTTCCAGAAGCTGAGTAAAGTACTAACACACAGGAAAATTTCACTAGAAACAAAGAAAAGAGTGCTGGATTGCTATGTGATGTCAGTTCTTCAATACGGCAGTGGACGCTAGACAATATCGAAAATGGGGACAAAACTGGAAGCAGCGGAAATGTGGTTTTACAGAGGGATGCTGCGGATATCGTGGACTGAGCATGCAAGCAGCGATGAGGTGTTGGAAAAAATGGCAACAAAAAGGAAATTAATACTGAGCATCAGGAAGAGACAACTGAAGTTCCTGGGACACGCAGTGAGGAAGGAGAGCTTGGTGCACCTGATAGTGACTGGCCAAATAGAAGGAAAAAGAGACAGAGGAAGGCAGCGGATAACATATTTGCAGGGCCTGATCAGGTTAATGACGGAACGGGGGTTGCCTGGAGTAACAGGAGCAAGCATACTAAGAGCCACAAGGGATAGGCAGACGTGGAGAACCATGATCGCCTACTTCCTGAAGGGACAGGGCACATAGAAGAAGAAAACGCAACTGCTCTCCATTAATCATCTGAGAGAGCTATATCTGCCTTCTATCACTGTTGTGATTTGTCAGCCTGCCATTTTCGATTAATATGAAATGGAAAGATTCTATTGAAAGTAAAAGACATTTCAGACAACGTGAAAAGAAAAAATATATTCTACCTCCATTATCTGTTAGTTAAGTGCCGTACGAGATACACGCTTCTGTGATTATGTTTCGAAAAAGAAAAGACTGGCTGGTTTTCCCGCAGTAGGTTACCATTAATATCTTCAGTAGATTGGATGCCAACAAAGGTTATAAACCCAATTCGTCCTGCTATTTAACCCATATCTTGAGGAGATGCGACGGATTCATACCTCCCCCAAGAGTATCTGGTTGCCAGCAAAGCTATAAGCCAAATTTATCTTGCTATTTAACCCATATCTTGACAGAGATGCGACGGATTCATACCTTCCCCAAGAGTATCTGGTTGCCAGCAAAGGCTATAAACCCAATTCGTCCTGCTATTTAACCCATATCTTGAGGAGATGCGACGGATTCATACCTTCCCCAAGAGTATCTGGTTGCCAGCAAAGGCTATAAACCCAATTCGTCCTGCTATTTAACCCATATCTTGAGGAGATACGACGGATTCATACCTACCCCAATAGTATCTGGTTGCCAGCAAAGGCTATAAACCCAATTCGTCCTGCTATTTAACCCATATCTTGACGGAGATGCGACGGATTCATACCACCCCCAAGAGTATCTGGTTGCCAGCAAAGCTATAAACCAAATTTATCTTGCTATTTAACCCATATCTTGACGGAGATGCGACGGATTCATACCTTCCCCAAGAGTATCTGGTTGCCAGCAAAGGCTATAAACCCAATTCGTCCTGCTATTTAACCCATATCTTGAGGAGATACGACGGATTCCTACCTCCCCCAAGAGTATCTGGTTGCCAGCAAAGCTATAAACCAAATTTTGTCTTGCTATTTAACCCATATCTTGAGGAGATGCGACGGATTCATACCTTCCCCAAGAGTATCTGGTTGCCAGCAAAGGCTATAAACCCAATTTGTCTTGCTATTTAACCCATATCTTGACGGCGATTCGACGGATTCATACCTCCCCCAAGAGTATCTGGTTGCCAGCAAAGACTATAAACCCAATTCGTCCTGCTATTGAACCCATATCTTGACGGAGATGCGACGGATTCATACCTTCCCCAAGATTATTTGCGCTTATGTAAATGCAACGAATTCAACTGGAACTCGATTTTTCGAACTTTCCGATTTCTTTTTTCGAGCCGACATTTGTACCACATTTTATCTTACATATCTACCTTACATATCTATAAGTCTACATATCCTTTATGCTTATAAGGTTGTTGCCACATATAGTCCGGTTCTACTGTTATATATTTTGAAATCTTTGCTAAAATCCAAAGAAGAATCAGCCATACTATTTGTCCTGATTTGACGTCTCGGTTTCATTTACTTTCCACCGTCATAAATTTGCCTCTCTGTGCCGTTATATAATTTATAAATATTTTAATGATATTTGTTCGGATGAGCTATTCGCTAGGAAGTTAAGATTTTATGAATCTAAGCGCAGTATTAGGGCGATGATGCGGTCTCATGAATTCACAGTCGAATTGTCTTGATGTAATCGTAAGTTCTATGAAAACAGTTACACTTCTCGCTCTTTTCACTCGTTAATCTCTTTTCTTGTTCCATGCTCTCCAGTAAAATGTAATCTTCAGAAATGTAAATGCAATGTCAGTAGCTATCTAAAATATTCCTAGTTTCTTTTCTATCGTGTACACTCGTTAGTAATGTTTCTGTTTTCCAATTTTCCCTCACTAAATAACCCTTTGAATCTTAGTGGATTTACTGCCTTCCTTGGATTGAACACGATTAAAAAATGACATAGGACAAAAAGTGAATAATTCTCCCTAGTTTTGTTTACATTTTTTTCAAATCGTATTTTCAATTCCAACACCTCTTGGCGATCAAATCATAAAAATATATAAACGCCTCAGCAGAAATAACCTTTCCTTTATCGCTCTGTGAATGCTTATTATATATGCCTTCCCCAGTGAAAGATACATCAGTATGATGTATGTTTAATTGCGTACAGGATTCCACGACATGTTACCAGTCACCCGACTAGAGCGATATCAAGTCTTTATTTGATCACTGTCATTTTGCTGAATATGACAGACGTGCCCTATAATCTCGCTTGTCATGACCCTCTTTAGTCAAGCCAATTTGCGGAATATATTATATCATGTATAAATATTGGTTTACAGTATAATACCATAAAAGCTTTCATGTGTCAAATTTGGTTTATTTCAGATAATATGTAGTGGCATCAAATGCATTAAAACGATTCTCTCATACCCATACTTAATGTGCTAATATAGTAATAGGGTTTCATTTCATTTCCGCCTACGTTTTAGCGGAAACTAAACCTGTGTATAAATTGCTACAATCTATCAAACTGCATATACATAAACACCATACAGAAGATCTTATTTTTCCTTGTGGCTGAGTAATTTACGTATATTAATCACTGCCAATATTCAGTGTTCGAAGCTCTAAAAAAATTCACGAATGTTTTCTTTTCAATCAGGAATTATTTATGGATGTTCTTTCGTGTCTGAGTGAGCCCGTCACTTAGAATGGCAAGCTGATGTCTTTTGCAGACGTCTGTGCAAACATTTTGAATTAATTCAGCAACCAGAGAGCGAACATGTGCTTTCTACTGTAACAATTCTGAGCGAAACTTAGCTACAGTTTATTGGAGATTACATATAAAATGGTGTGATCAGCAAATTGAACAAAACCAATACGCCCAAACTAATTACGTAAAAATATCTCGAAATACTAAAGAGTAAATTTCATTCGGTAGAATCGCCATTGGCATCCACCACGGCCTCAAAAGTATGACTTTTGGATTCCTACTAACAAAAAACACGGACGATTTAATAACTGTTTTGTCTACCCAATTTCACTTATGCTGTATAGTCGTAAAGTAGTTAACAACGGTACCGTACGCTGGAGTAAATTGCTTTGTGGTGATTCTAAGAATATGTATTCTTTTTATTTCCGTTTCCCCCTAAACTTCATCGTTACTCACATGCTTAGTTTCTGGTTTTCTCTGCATCATTCTGTATAGCCGCATTTCTATTGCCTGAAGTCTCTTCTTCATCTTTTTAAGAAATCGTCCATCCTGCAGTGTTATATAAGAAAAACGATTTTATATAACCGTTCAGTAATGTTTTCTTTCTTTCGAACAAATTGTTTGTTTCTTGATATTTTTCTTAGCATATACAAATCTATCATCCTCCGTGTCTTGAATACTGCTGCCATATCTGGTCTAATGCTCCTGCTATACACCAAGGGGTCCTTGAAAAAATCCAACGAAGAATCTGTAATATGATCGATCCCGACTTGGCTGCTCGGATACAGCCACTTTCTTACCGATGCAATGTGGCTTACCTGTGTCTCTTCTACAAATACTTTCACGAGTTCTGCTCAGATGAACTTAGCTCATTGTTCGAACAACAAGATTAGCAACTAGGTCCCACCATTTTAATCTAAAACCATTATTTACCCTTCTCCCCCACTTGAGAGATGTGACACAAGGTCTTTTTTAACGTGGGGAACCTGAGCGCGTACACCCAGGTACTGGTCAAACATTACCTATCCACCGCGGTGGATAGGTTCAAAACCGGTCATATCTGGTCTTTACTTGAAATAAAATTGAAACGCATACTTTACTCCATAAGCTACTTCTCTCGGACCTCCCGCCTGAGCAATTTCCATCTGTTTACTTACTTTCCCGACAGCTACAATCTTCAAGAATTCAAATGTAAAGTCCATAGTCATTTACTATCTCACTAACCTTTCCCCCCACCTCTCTCTCACGCTTCTTTCTTCTTCCACTCCACTCTTAACAGTATTCTGATCCTCCTACCCACTTCCTGACACCCCCTATAACCTGTCACTCTTTTTTACTCATGCTGAACAGTGACATTAAAATGCCTTGCTTGAGGCGACACGATTATAAAAAAAACAATTCAAAGGTATCATTGGTTATTACAATACGCCATCAGTTTTAGTACGACATTTTCCATCTACTGTTAAAATATTTTCTAAATATTAAATTTTGTGTTCGTTGGTGTCTCCAGTTCGAATGTTGGTCTGTTCCTTTTACTGACACTCTTCTTGGAATTCATATTTAATTCTTGCATCACAGTTTTGTTTATTATATTTGCTGCGGTTTCTGTAGTTTATTTTCTGTTGTGTCTGCTATAAACACTCTCTCATCTGTATATTTTATGATTGTGGACGTCAGTTATGAATACTGGTTAGATCTTTTTTTCTCTCAAGTTTGCATCATGGTAAAGTTTGACAACCTCTGCCATATGACCGTTTCTAATTGTTCTGTATTTACTGAATTCATTTTGAACACAGAAAGCTAATGAATTGATGTAATTAATTAAACATATTGTTTTGAAATGACTAGGATGAGGATCTACCTTCGAAGGTAGATTCTCATAAGAAAAAAGTGTGAAAAATGAGTATGTGTTGCTTATATTTTACACCAACTATGGAAATAAAAGCTACTAAAATTCAAACGATTACTGCGAGTGAATGAAACATTGGGCGAAGGAAGCTATATAAAAACATGATTAGAGGACACAGAAAATAACGTTTGCCATTGCATTTAAATTCTTTTAAATAAGTAAGAATCCGGGAGACGGTCCCACAGACGAGAAGTTCGTTAGAAGATCTGCAGAATTTCAAGCAAATAACAAAAGAACATGAAAGATTCCAAAAGCAACAACACTTACTGTGGATATAAAATGTTAACTTTCCACACTAACTTTAGGAAAGTAAACATTTGACAATACTAGCAAGTGCAATGACAGTACAACTGAGAAGTCTTTTTTTCTGGAAATGCTCTATTAATACTACAGAACAGTATCGGTATGCTCTTTTAAATTGAATTGGATAATTAATTTACATTTAATTAGTCTCAATTTGAAGCCACAAATTTATCCAACGTAATTTCTATAGGTGGAGTCCTTCCTGGAAATTTTCTTTTGGAATAACGACGCATTATTTTGGAATTCCGCGAAGTTTTGAAATCTTGTTGCTATTAAATTTGGAAAAAAAGTAAAATCGAAAGGATGAGATGTTGCGGAACTGGCGTTCGTCAGACCTGAGGAATGTTGCACAATCCATGACCACTGATGTAACGTGTGTGTTGGGGTGAGATGACCAAACACAACACACTTTCCTTCCAAGCATTGCTATAAACAAGGGAAATGAGCGAAAACTTTATAACTTAATGAGCATGCGCGATAAAGTTCAAGATAAATTTACGCTAAGCAGCTTCACTCTGTGCTCTTTAACTCCTGCTCCAATATTTTTTTTATCAATTCTTGTAAAAGAACTATTTTATAGCACTACCTGTTTATTCATGAAATGCGTACTTATTAACTGCATGAAATAAGCTATTCTCACTGTTATCTCTGTAAGCACATATTTTTTCCTTAATAATTCAGTTTTTTTATTAGAATATCTAAGTGAATTTGGAAAAAAAATGTTCTGAAACAATGTATAAAAAATAGCTCATGGACTACAACAAATATTTATTTTTCACTTTCATTTCAACGAAAGAATAAAAATTTTTCCATAGGACTTATATTTAATAGATGTTTAGGAAATCGAACGTCTCCATATTGTGTAGTACACTACCCCTTGCATTATAGGTAGACTGATCTCGTCGGCCTTGTTTGCTACTCTGTCTAGGAAATGGTGAATCTTGTTTCGGAACCTGTGTAGATGGGATTCCTTCGTCTAATTCATGACAACTTTCGTTACAAAGATGCCGCACTTGTAATGAGGGCGGATGAGCTTAGTCTTGGTAGACAGCTTACCTTTAATGCGGCGAAGGACATTCGTAACAAAGCGACATATTTTTTTTGTTGATGACAATCATAGACGGCAGAATATGCGTGTTGTCGTAATGGATAACAGTTAAGAATGAGAAGTCAGAGCCGAGTTCGAAATGAAGTCACGTCGGGTACATTCATTTTAACCCAAATAATCTAAAGAAATATATGATCCATCTTTTTCCAATACACCCACAAGCTGTATGCCATATAGCATAGTAGACTTGGCTTTCCAGCTAAGGCTGGCTACTAGTCTAGAAGAACAAAACTTCGAATTCAACGCAGTAACAATTGTCCAACTTCATCGATCTACGTCAATGTTGATAGGAAAAACCTTAGGCAAATCCGGAACAACAGGAAAATGTCTACTATCAATCCGAAATGTGTCGTTTGAATTTCTGGGTTGCGTAATAAGGAAAGAATATCTAGAAAATTTAATACTCAAAGAATAAACTGGCGTCAAAAGAAGCAAAGAAAGCGAGTATCCGACTTAAAGATTTAAATACTTGAACAAGAAGTGATGAGAAATCGTGAGAAATTATTTAAAGCAACAAGTAATTTTGACGTTAGGAACAGGCATGTATAACAACGTCTGGAAACTGACAATGTATTAATGGAAACACATAGAGCTAGAAAATGGAAATCCGATTCTAAACCACATATGTTTCCAGCGGTGAATAGGTCACCGACGACCACTCACCATCTAGAACATTTCATTTTTAACAGGGACGGATGTTGACTCTGCGCAGACACGTTTATTCTCCGGCTAAGGTAGATTGGTTGCTAACCAAGTTTATAAAACTCGATCTGTCTTTCTAGAGTCTTTACAATCGAGTAGTGAGTTCCATTCTCACTGAGCTATTTATACTTTTTGCTTTGTTCTACATCTATGCTGAGCGTTCTGCATCCAGTGCAAACTCAAATACGAGGGTCATTCAATAAATAAGGTGAATTTTTCTAAGGTGAATCTTTTTAATACAGATAGAAGTTTACTTTTTTTTTCATCTTAATCTCCCAGCAGTGTCACAGACTTTTTCCATCTGTGCACAAGCTTCTGTATTCCCGCAGCGTAAAAATCTTTGGACCTATGTCTCAGCCAATTGCTCACAGCACTTTTGACTTCATCGTCACTTTCAAACTTCTTTAAACAATTTAGCCAACTTGTAGACATTTCTTTTGCTGAAACATGTGGCACCATATACAGTTAAAATTCTACTATGACTTTCAAATGGTTTGCACCTTTCAGCAACCCAAAACTTGGTAACTGGCCTCTGTTCAATCCTGGAGCATGCTTCTTGGTCGGTCATCTGTGTTAATCTCCAAAACTCTCAATCTGCAAAAAAAAAAAAAAAAAAATTAGATCTCTTTGAAAAAGAAGTAAAGGAAAAAAATAATAAAGTAAGCTTCTGTCTGTATTAGAAGTCCTTATACCCCAAAATTCACCTTATTTATTGAATGACCCTCGTATCTCGAAAAGATAATTGCGCGTAAGGAAACGAAATGAATTCCACTGAAATTTGAACTCGGCTCTCCGACTTCTTATTTTGAGTAGATATCTACTACACCACAAAAGACATCCAAATAAAAACAGCTTGTGTAATTTCGGTGACATTAATAGAAATCTGAACTAATGAGGGTCGACTATGAAGATTTATATCTGTAACTACGACATAGAGTTGCTGGTTAGGAGGTGTAGTTGCTTATTTTTTATAGCACCTTTGTGATATATCTTTAATGTTTTTTGCTAGAAAGAAAAGCGCATTGATTCGACACACATTTTCTGTAATGTTTCCCTGTCTGATATTAATCTAACCAGAGAATGATAAAATACTATACAGTTTTATGGCAGGAAAGTTTTGTACAAAGCATATATTAAACCGGCAGAATTGATTATTTCGCGAACGAAAATTTCTTCTCGATAAATATGGAGAAACTATCGGAAGATGGTTGGTAAAATTATTTCATAGGAATAAAATTCTTCCAGAATATTGCCATACAAGTTCAGTTATATACATAGCACATGACTCACTGAGCAGAAGATTTTTCCATAGTAGTTTGCAATACTTTCTGCAGTAGGCTGTTTGGAAACCAAGCTGTAAAATCCAATCTGTCCTGTTATTTAAACCATAGCTGAGGGGAAATATACAGATTTTGTTTCATAAGGGTATTTGCGCGAAAGTGAGTGCAACGAATCCAACTAAGATTCGACCTCGGGTATACTGAATTTTAATTCCGAACCGATATCCACTGCACCTCATCATACATCAAAATTGAATTTACATTTGTAATTTTGCTGACATTAATAGAAGCCTGGAATAATTGAGGTCGATTATGAAGATTTATGCATGTAACTGCGTAAGATAACATGGGGATTATCGCTGGATGATGTCATTGAATCATTTCTTACATATTCCAGATCTTAACTACCTTTGCAATATAATTTAATGTTTCTCTGCTAGACAGAAAAACGCAATGAGCCGACACACATTTATTTTCTCCAGTCTGATATTAAGCTAACCAGCCTATGATATATGACAATTCCACCTTATGGTTGGACAGACTTTGTGCAAAGCATATATTAAACCAGCAGAATTAATTATTTCTTTAATGAAAAGTTCTTCTCGATAAAAACGGAGACATTTCCATAGGAGGCTTTGATATAATATATTCATAGAAAAAAAATTCTTCCAGGGTATTGTCTGCCACATATAGATAGTAAAAGCAGTGAAGACATGTTATCGAAATGATGAGGATATGTTATCGAAAATAGACATGAATTATTCAGGAAATGAACAGTCCAATAAATGCAATATATAAATATACGTATTATTATACAGCGATAGGGTTTTTGAAAGTTTCATGCATTACGCAATAATTACGTACATATTTTGAACAGTTCGTAATAGGCACTTGACTATTGCAAAAGGCATGAAACTCTGAGTTGTGCCATCGACGAAGGATATATATATATATATATATATATATATATCTGGAAATTTGTCTTTGAACACGAAGGATATATATATATATATATATATATATATATATATATGGAAATTTGTCTTTGAACACATCTCGAAAAACCCACCGAGTATAAACGAGGAGGGGCAAAAATGGAAACAAAAAAGAAACGAACTAAGCACTTGAACATTAGTCAAAGTACTAGTCGAAAGAAAAAAAACCGAGGCGAGTAACCGAACACGTAAAGCGCTGAATACACTGGTAGAGCAAATAAATAAGAAAGTAGCAAACCTAGAGAGCCAACGTACCTACCAAGGTTTCTCCAAATTGGAAATTCAATGCAAGTTGGAGCCAACTTGCACTGAAGTTCCAATTTGGAGAAACCTTGGTAAGCTCGTTGGCTCTCTAGGTTAGTTAAATATATATATATATTGTTAGAGAGTTCGGTTTTTGTCCAGATTTCGCAAAATAATATAGCACTGACATATTATTTTAAGATATTTATTTACCTGAATTACGCCAAAATATCTAAAGTATAAATTTTATTCAATAAAATCACCATTGGTTTCCATCATGCCCTGAAAAGACTTACAATATCTCCTGCAGTTCTTCTGCGCTTTCTCATAGTTTAACTTGAATGTTACAATGATTCTTGCCTTCGGTTTATCTTTGGCATTACAAACAGTTTTCAGATTCATCCCACACGTAATAATCAAGGGCTTTGCAGTCCGGAAATTTAGATGGCCAGATATAACGGGTGGTGTAGTCGCGGAAATTGTTTGATAGTCATGAGAAGGTAATACTGCTTGTTTATGTACAGAATCCTGTTGCCAGACATAGGGTTTTCCAACAGCCACCCTCTTGACACAGTAAAACTCTACCTCATCAAGAGGATCTCATTAAGAATTTTTGTAATTCTTTTCTTGTCAGAACGATCAGAGTAATTTTTCCGAGCTTCTATATCTTCTTAGTCACCATTATATTAATCCATCTCTTTACGAATCCTCTGCACTATCCTTGAATTCATACCTAAACACTTAGAAATGTTTTTATTGGAAATTCCTGCAAAACAAGAAAACATGCCGATTCTAAATTTCTGGTGCAGTGAACTGCGACAGTTTGCTCTTTCTCACGAGGACAGTGCCCAACTGTTTCTGCTGTATGTAACAATCAAAGGTCACTTAAAAATATAAGTGTGTGACAATTTTTCAATCGCACTTTCTATATAATAGATTTTTATGTTTTTGTTTTACATTTCCCTTAATATCACGGTTTTTGAATTTATTGTACTATTTTAAAATAAAATTGACATATTTTTTATCGTCATTTTTAAAACGTATTTGAAATAAGATCATGGGAAATATGAGTCGGAATTTTCTTTCTAATCTAATAAACGGGTTTATTTTTTCACGCTGAGCAAACTGTCAGTTTTGATTTTCCATCAGGATTTGCGGCTCAGTTTTAGGATTTTTATCTAAGAAACTGACAACTGATTTTAATATTTAGTTTATACGATTAAATCTTTTACATAGCCACTGGTTGAATATTTATTGCCCAATAGTGTATTTCCTATACCGTGAAGTTAAATGGGTAAAATCTTAAAAAAACATGTAGATTTTCCGGCTAATTAAAATGATATATCAAATTCGACTTCTTGAAAAAATTATTCAGCGCGTAAATAAGATTTTTATTAATTGACATCGGTGATCTCATTTCATTGATATAGCATGTTCTTTCGGACATTGAAATTCTAGAATAGGTAGTTTCTGTAGTTAATAAAATATAGTTCCATTAAAAATTGATTTAAAATCAACCCATTCCCGTATATTGGGTTTAAGACTGACTAAGTTGTTTTTGAGACTTTCAAAAATAGTCTTAATTATAAAGCAATTTTTATGAGTAGCGTCTGTTTCATATTACGTTTAATTCATTTTATCACAACAATGAAATTTCATTTGCAGCTATTTTTCTAACTGAAGAAACTATCGTGTAGTAATAATGAAAAGAAGCATATATTTTATTATTCATCATCCACATTCATAATTAGAACGAAAACGATAGTTAAGATTTAACTTCAAATTAATTCTAGGTCCCTTTATAATATAGATTATGGACTAGGATGCGCGTTGTGCTGCAATGGATATCGACTCAGAACTATAAATCGGGGAGCCGAGTTCGAATTCTGGTTGAATTCCTTGCATTCATTTACGCACAAATACCCCTGGGAAAGGTATTAATCCGTCTCTTCCCTCCAGGTATGGGTTAAAAAATAGGACAGATTGGGATCTATAGCTTTGGCTGGCAAACAGTCTACCGCAGAAAGCAATAGCAACCTAATGTAAGATAATGTTATGCCCTAGTCAGTCATGCCTCTTTCGAGACATGATCGCCCAAAGCGTGTATCACGTATGCCACTAAACTGACTGACTATAATATAGGCGATTATGGTTCAACAAGTAAATTTGTTCGTTATTATCTTTGAATTGCCATGATTCCCCGTAAGATGTACTATCTTGAAAGATGTCATTTTTGTAGTTTCGAATTTACTAGACTAATCAACACGAGACACCCAAGTCGGCTCTGATATTTTGACCCCCTGTTGCTTACTCTTTTTCAGTTTTCTCATGTAAACCTTTTTAAAATGATTTGTCGGAATTTTATCAAAATGGACACGTAAAGCTCTCAATACACTGGTAGAGCAAATAAATAAAATGGACTTCGTTAAACTTGATTTTTGACTTCTGACAGATGTTTTAGTCTACCAACCTTGAAGTATTGTTAAATATTTTTAATACTAATTATATATGTATGAAATAGGAAGACGCGTCAGGATTATATATATATCATATCTATTGAACGAATGCACATAAGGACTCTTCATTAATAATTTAGTAATAACTTAATTCACTATAATTGATGTGGGGAAACATGATAGTTTTACGGTTTAACAATTTAATAGAGAGACTGGCCCTGGGATATCATCACCTCCTTAGCTAAAAGCTGTTGAAAAAAATTGACCACCCACCATTTTACTAGACATAATTTTTGGGACTTTCGGCTAATTCGTATACTTAAATCTAACCTGAAACTATCATTGACATCACTGACAAAAGACTGTATTACTGAACGTCAATACAAACACGAGTGGTCAGAATGTTTCCAGTAATAATACCATCACTTTACGGTGTGCACAGCTTCACAGCGTTCGTTTTCTGAAGTTAACAGGAGTTAAGAGTGTGCCGGAAAGTAATTCTTGTCGGTGAAATGTACTTTCTGCTTCTTGCTTTCGTTTTAACCACGATTATCAAGAATCCAGATGCATTATCGCTCGTCATTTTCTGACTCCCAGAAACTTGTTCTCTTGTTGTCATCTATTAGCAATTACATTTTTCTATTTCAATTTCATTTTCAGCAAATCTTTTCTATTTAGTGTTTTTATCGCCTTGTTTGGCGTGAAATGAGTAAAAGAAAAGTTTCATATTTAAGTCATCTCAAAAACAATGCGTTTAATTTCTGACAAGTAAATACTTTTTTCTAATTTAAGAATAAGTGTTACAATTACAAGAATAATTCCAGTATTCTTAAGTAAAAGCATTAAACGCATTTATTTAACGCCTATACATATTCTGCGGCATAAAATGGAATTTCTCCTAATAATATATCTTCAAACGTCTTATCAAATTTGATGGGCAATGAGTTATCGCTTCATTTAATTAATGAATGGCAAAGCATACAAACGATCCCAGAACCTAAGCATGAAAGGAAGCTGAAAATCTCTGTTTTTTATCAAAAAAAGGCTTCTAATGTTATGGATAATCGCTCGAATTATGTGAAGTCAGTCAGGCTTGATAAACACAAATAACAATGTTATTGATCCTGGCCTGTCATCTCGATTCCATTCATTTGCCCCTCTGCTGTAGCTGTTATCCTAGTAATTGTCTTGAGGTACTTTCTTCTTTGGTACCTAGAATTTTTCAGCTAAACTCGAATAAATTCACTAACAAGGATTTTTTTATATTCATATTTGCATTTAATCATATTTTTAACAAAATAAATTAAAGAGGATTTCAAAAGGGTATTACTTGATCCATGTTGTTCTTCCCATGAGTTTAAAAAATTCCGTTTGTATCGAAATTATTGTTTTGATGTTAAAATTCCTTCAGCTGAAAGGAAGATCGTTATTTGTTGAATACGAACAGAAATATACAGCTTAACACACAAATACACACACGCATATATATATATATATACGTCATCCCCGTATAAGCCTGTTTCGCTCTTTTACAGCTCATCAGTGTGGCTAAACGTCCACTTGCTTCCAGCCGGGATTGAAACTCGACCGAATTGATGTTAGTCGGAGTCTCATAAGCGCATAGATTGAGAGCGGGGAAATTTAGCGTGTTATATATATATATGTGTGTGTGTGTGTGTGTGTGTGTGTGTGTGTGTGTGTGTGTGTGTGTGTGTGTGTGTGTGTGTGCAGTGTATATACCCGGTAGTTGCCGGCAGAACTCAATTCATTACTGAAGAGTATATGCATTGTGGTGCAGTAGATATCGACTCGGAACGACAGATCGGAGAGCCGAGTTCGAATTCTCGTTGAATTCTTTGCATTCACTTACACACATATAATCTTGGGAAAGATATTAATCCGTCTCTTTCCTCCAGTTATGGGTTAAATAATAGAATAATTTGCGTTCTGTAGCCTTGGCTGGCAACCAGTCTACCACAGAAAGAAATGGCAAACTACTGCGGGATAATCCTCTACCCAGTCAGTCATGTCTCTTCCGAGATATGATCGGCCAAAGCGTCTATCACGTATTGCACTTTACTAATATATATATATATATATATATATATATATATATATATATATATATATATATGAATGTGTGCGTGTGCATGTGTAAATTTTTGACACTGATATCAACACAAAGACGTTTTGTTTTCATCTCAGTGTTAAATTTTACACTTACATACGCTCTATCGTTGATATTTTATATTTTATTCATAAATATAGCATAATCATACATTCAAATCACGCTTAATGTTATTTTGCTAACTCTATGCGATCGAAACTGAAGATTTAATCACAATAACCCTGTTATATCTGTCTATATTTCTGAAATGATTTGTTGTTACTGCTTATAGTATTCATATTGTTCAGGCAGATGTCCTCGTTCATCACGATTCGGCCATTGTATTACCTAGTAGATAAAAGTGTTGTTTGCCTGATCCAAAATAAATTAAACCAAATATAAGTGAGTTCAAAGTCTTTCCACGGCAGAGAAGAGAAAAAACAAATGGAAGTTGAGTTAACAATTGGAATTAACAGAAATGGACATATCCAACAACATGGTTTGTTGAATTAGAAGAATCTGCAACTGATGGCAAAATAAAGGCACTGGTTCGAACTTCCAAGAAATATCTCCTGAGGAAGTCTGAGTTTACAATGGACGAAACGTTGTGAAGATGGCAAAATTGACAAGAACAACAGTCCGAAAAATATAAATAGTTAAGCAATTTTGTAATCTGTTAGTTTGTTTAATATCATGTCCCAACATGCAAAGCAATAACAGCTACTAGTACGCAAAAGAATGAAGGACAATAAAATAATGGAGGAGTCAGGCGTTGATGACTGACATTGCATACATTATGTCCAAAATTTTTTATGTATTTCGGATTTTAAATAAAATGCTCAATCCTCTGCCTTAGAGAATTGTTCTTTATATGATTTTGTTTTTTTCAAATATTTCAAAAGACATGGTGCCCTCTCTGTGAAAAATAACATGCTTAATGGAATAAGTGTAACAATATTAAGACGTAATTGCCCTGCTTAAAATATAACACGTAACTGCCTTGTTTAAAACTGCCTTGTAATATTGCATGTGAGAAAGAAAAAAAAGTAATGCAATCCTAAGTTTACTACGACGGAGCGAAAGAAATTATTATTGGTGGTATTCTTTGAAATTGCGATATGAGTTAAGTTAAAAAAAGATAACTTATTACAAACTTTAAAATCTAAAAAAGAAAAAGAAAAACTAGCTGGAAATCGAAGACAACAGAAAGGAAAAAATATTTTTGCATTGTTTATTCGAAAGTAGATAAGAAGCCTTTTTTTTTTTTTTCGTCCGGTGAAAATGAAAAAAGCGGTAATCAAAACAAGACTGTCAAAAGTTTGGATGGGATTAGGGTAAGGTCAAATCCGTAAGTCCTGACTTTTGCTGGGAAAGGATTTAAAAATTTGAAAACCTACAAAAATGGTGTAATCGGGAAGAAGAAGAAGAAAAGAAATTACGCCAGAGGAAATATTGTTACCTCATTGGTTAAACCAAGGGAGTGATATAACCCCAACTCGACATGTACAAGCGGAATTAATCTCGTTGATTAAAGATTTGATTTGCATAGATACCCCGGATCGATCACTCCCCTCTTAAGAGAATTTGGAACAAGCATAAAAATCGAGACCCCGGGGAGCCAGATCAGTTGCAGCTGGAGTCCAGTTGGTTCTCGGTCCAGAGGGAAAAGTGTTCCTAACCGGGGGCCACAGCCAAAAGAGTGGTTGCATCCCATAGAGCTCCTGACTAAAATATGTACAAAGACCCAAGTACAGTTAGTCACTTGCAGTTGCAGTTGGAGTTAGACTTGGAACCAGACGAGTTGTAACGACTGAGGGAGTGAAGTTCCCAACTGGGGTCCACAACTGAAAGATTAGTCGCCTCCCATAGAGCTTCTGGCTAAAGATGTAAAGAAACGTAGAGAAACCTGCCGCCGACCGACTTAAAAGAGTTAAAGTCGAATCATGCACCTCCGATAGACTCCTGGCTGAAGATGTTTGGAAACAGAAGAAGCCGAGGATGAGATAAACTGGTAGCAGCTGTTGTCGCACCGAGCTAAAGAGACAAGACGAATTTACCACCGCCGCCCCAGCACCCCATTTCAGCCATTTCCGTAAAGCTTCAGTAAAAAGCCCTGAGAAATCTTTTTGAAAATTTGGAAAATTAAAAGCTCTGATTATTCTTAAACGAAAACCTTCGCTCCTTTGTGAAAATAGAAATAATACGACTGTATTTTCTGCTTCGGTTGCTAATTATATATATATATATATATATATATATATATATATATATATATATATTCATAAATAAAAGTAAGGCACAAAAAAATAAATAAATTCGAAGACGCCTGGATAAGTTGCGGAAAAGTCAAGTCTTTATATATATATATATATATATATATATATATATATATATATAAAGACTTACTTTTATTTATGAACACAAGTGTACGCGTGTGTCCGGTCTGGCTGGTTGGAAGTGGTAGAGAAACGGCTACCGGGTTTTCAACGTGTCTCCCGTGAGATCAAAATTCACAGCGTGGGCAGAGAAGTTTACCGTTGTAAGAGACGACTCGAAGACCAGCTAGTGTGAAGAGACCATCACCACTAGCGACACGAAACCGTCGTCATAATTATTGCCGTTTCGACAGCATAGACCCAAACTCATGTACTCTGACCTCATCATAATTGGTTTCAGGATCCGGGTTAGACTAGCCAATCCGAAGACACTGTCATAAATATAATGCGTTTATCCTTTCTTACCTGATATCTGCTCCAGAAATAAGATTTTGTTTCATTTCAAACAAGCAAGGAAATAAACCTACTAAGATGCAAGGGGTTAATGAGAAGAAAATGTTATTAGAGAACATTATTAAGGAGTGATAACAATACCAGAGCAAGAATTAAGAAGAGCACTGATATTGCCAGAAGCTGAATTAAATTTAAATAAGCGAAAAGTGTAAGAGCAACTGTTATCAGAATTAACAATTATATCTAGTCATTATCACTGTAAAATGATGAGACCAGGATACCAATCTAATACTGAAAGGAAATTAATTAACTCTAAAACAATTACTATGATAATATTTATTGGAAAGACACAAAAATATTTAAGTTATGGAGGTGGGGAAAATGAATGAAACTGAGATGACAGGTAAGAACCGGTAACATTGCATATTTTGAGAGAATTTAGCAAGAATCTATGAATAGTTATCAGAAGCAGCAAACAGAGGTGAAAGCAATATTCAAAGTATAGACGAATGGTAGACATATAAGATCGATTATTGCGAGAAACATTGTCTAGAATGACACAGTTAACCAATATTCATTGCAGCGTACCTTGTAAATTATTCAATATAATATTTTCACTTCATCTTAACGGAAAAAAGTTAATTACACATTTGCGCAAAATAACTAAAACAAAACAAATAATATCTTCCTATTATCTTTCAAACATTCCTTGATCATATATATTTCAACTCTTCGTGATGATTTTTTCTTCTTTTCTACGTTTTGGACTGATGGCTGCAGTTTTTTCTTTGGCTTGATTACATGACTTACAGTTGAAAGATTGACATCAAAAATATCTCCCTGTAAGGCTGCACGACGGCAGTTTTCGTAAGCTTTGTTGGCGTAATATCCATGACATCTTGGGAGGACAACTAATCAAGAGTCGAGACAGTAGTGTCTTTGCGTGATAAAAATCTGATACAATCATGTATGACTTAATAATTTTTCAAAGCCAAACAAAATCATTATACACCCTGAAAATTGATTCATGTTACTGCACCCCACTGCAAATGATCTCATTTGGGAAAAATTAGAAATAGATTACACCCCGTCACTCTACTTGGTCTAAAACTGACCGTGTGTTTAAAGAAGGAAAACAAAATCAATTTCTCACTGTAAGGCTTGCCAGTGTGTTCATGCAGGACGGCAGTTTTCGTAGGCTTTACTGGCGTAATATCCATCACATCTTGGGAGGACAACTAATCGAGAGTCGAGACAGTAGTATCTTTGCGTGATAAAAATCTGATACAATCACGGATGACGTAATATTTTTCAAAGCCAAACAAATTCCATTATACACCCTGAAAATTGATTCATGTTACTGCACACCACTGCAAATGACCTCATTTGGGAAAAATTAGAAATCGGTTAAACCCCGTCACTCTAATTGGTCGAAAACTGAACGTGTGTTTAAAGAAGGAAAACAAAATCAATTTTATCAGTTGAATCGCAGAAGAGTGTAAAAGCACAGAGTTGCAATGTTTGAGAAGGAAAAAGTCAAGTAAAGAACTGTGTTGATCAGAAGTAATAGACAACTAAGTAGGGGAATTCAGTATTTCATTAAAATATTGAGTAATGGGAAAAGTGAAAGTTTGAACAGCGTCAATATCAGCAATCTTATAATTAGTAATCCACTTGATGAACATTAGAATATTTTCGTAGATGTATTTCGAGAGAGACAGAGCGAGATATTTCTATACTGTCAAATATTTTGTCTAATATGTTACAGTTCTAAGAAGGATAGCATTAAAAGAAAGAGATCGCAAAATAGAGTGCAATAAAGAAAAAGACCAAAGCACATGAAAGAATCATCCTGGAATTCAAGAATGGACTCTATTTCCATTAGAAGATTTTTTCCGGATGTAAACTCCAAGGTCATGGATATGTATCCTAGAATCTTTTCAACAAAGAAACAGATAGCCTGGAACAGAATTTTCCTTTGCAGCGATAGAACAGTTTAAATTATTTTCGCAATGTACTAAGATATATGAAGAACATTTCAAAAGAAAATATTCTACACTGCAAAAATTGGTAAGAATACGACGAAGAAAAAGTGAAATATGTAGGTGTATTTTTATTTACTAGTCGACTGGTTTATATCTTAGTTGTAATCTTCTTAAGAAGATGCATTTTTACCTAGAAAAAGACCAAAATAATTATCACTGACCATCATCTATGGAAACACAAAACGGACGGGAAATGTTTAAAACTATGGTATAATCTCTTCAGCGATTAGCACTAGAATTACGTGTAGAAATACATATCCATGCGCGACATGACACTGCAAATACTAAATTATTATGCGACTGTAGATTAAAGTAGCCTCTCTAAGTTTTATTAAGATGTTTGTAATACTTACGACCTGTCGAGGTGCAGCAACTAGAAAAAAAACAGAACAAAAATAGTAGCCAGTAATAAAATCAGTGATAAGATAAATCATTAAAACCTTGAGATTTGCTGGTAAGAATCATGCGATCGTCATCATGCCAGAACATACAAACAGGAAGACGTTTTAGGTTCACGATTTTGCTCCATGCACAAACTGATTAAAATTGTTTAAGAAAATTCTAAAATTATAAATATACTAGCAGTATAGCCCGGCGTTGCTCAGGTGTAATGAAAGCTTTAAAACTAATCCATGGTTCTGGAGCTCAGAATATTTGTGTGAAGTTTGGTGAGAATCAGATAAAAATTGTGGATTGGTATGAAGGACATGCAGACAGATAAACAGACACACACAAACATCTTGCTTTATATATATATATATATATATATATATATATATTCTGCACTATTGTAAGAACTGCAACCTTGAAATGTCTGAATATCGTTTCTTATGTCTTTGTCTGTGAGTGTATCAAATTTGATTAAACTCGGACCACTCCTTCTATAATCCGACTTTTTCGATTATCGATTTTCGATATTTATTGAGGGTAACGCGACACAAAACCTAGCTAAGAACACTCGCAGACGCTTATAGTACAACTGTGTACATTTTCAAGAAAATCGGTTCAGCCGTTTCGGAGGCTATAAGTAACGGACACACACACAGACACACACAGACAAAGCTCCACTTACAAATAAGTTTAGATTGGAAAATACAAGAACAAAAACTTATTTTAAATTAAATTTCCTCGTCCTTAAATTGTCAATATCACACCATGTTACCGAATAGCATCCGCCTACTCGTTTTAGGCGCTCAAAAGTGCAGATTCAACCATTTTTAGTGTCTATTTATAAAACATGTATTTTGGAGGTTACACGCTGCACGAAATAGTTATCTCTACCAAACATGGAATAAAAACGAATGACGAAAACAATAAACATCTTATCCTAATTTTACGTTAATTAATAAAATAAATAAAAATTTTAATAATTAAAACAGCTATATATCAACGAGAAAACAAAATTCGAATTATGAAATAAATTGGAAGATATTTTCCCTCTACTGCAAGCATTTCATTAATAGTACTAAACATCTAAAACGATTGAACAAATGTGTCAATGTCCTGTGCTGTTTTTCAAAGGATGTGCTTTATAGCCATATAAATGTTTTTCAAATGATGT
The DNA here is from genome assembly GCA_037127315.1 of Ascarosepion bandense. Lineage (NCBI taxonomy): Eukaryota > Metazoa > Mollusca > Cephalopoda > Sepiida > Sepiidae > Ascarosepion > Ascarosepion bandense. The sequence goes on from JBBBDQ010000269.1 coordinate 5,072,445, forward strand.
GCTTAATAACCATATAAATGTTTTTCAAAGGATGTGCTTAATAACCATATAAATGTTTTTCAAAGGATGTGCTTAATAACCATATAAATGTTTTTCAAAGGATGTGCTTAATAACCATATAAATGTTTTTCAAAGGATGTGCTTAATAACCATATAAATGTGCAAATAACATCGGATCTACGAAAGATATTTCACTTGTGAAAGTCACTTTGCCATTGTGATGACGACCATTTTAACAGGACATTTTTTTTAATCATATCACCCCAAGCAAGGCGATGACGCCACTGATGCGCAGGGGGCTACGTAAGGGTAAAAAGAATGGAAAAGAGAAAACCGGAAGCCGCATCCTAAACAGGGAACAAGGAATGAGCCACTTCACCTGTTCAATAGACGTGGGTGGTGTGTGAACCGGGCAATATTTTAGTCTATCTAGTCCAATTGAAAAAAAATAAAAAAAGAAAAGAGTGAAAAGATCTGAAAAGAGAAAACCGGAAACCGCATCCTAAACAGGAAACAAGGAATGAGCCTCTTCACCTGTTCAATAGATGTGGGTGGAGTGTGAACCGGGCGATAGCTTAGTCTATCTAGTCCAATTGAAAAAAAAAAGAAAAAAAAGAAAAGTGTGAAAAGATTGGAAAAGAGAAAACCGGAAACCGCATCCTAAACAGGGAACAAGGGATGAACCTCTTCACCTGTCCAATAGATGTGGGTGCAGTGTGAACCGGGCGATAGTTTAGTCTATCTACTCCAATTGAAAACAAAAGAAAAAAAGAAAAGAGTGAAAAGATTGGAAAAGAGAAAACCGGAAACCGCATCCTAAACAGGAAACAAGGGATGAGCCTCTTCACCAGTTCGATAGATGTGGGTGAAGTGTGAACCGGGCGATAGTTTAGTATCTACTCCAATATAAATATGATTTTGCATCCATGAATAAAATTCTCTCCAAACTGATCCAGTCCTACCTCTTTTCAATGATTTAAATCATAAGGTTGCTTTGTTAAATTTACAGTACCCACATAATTGCCTTGGATTCTTCTAGCTCACACAGCCTCCAAGTGGAAATCACTGATGCAGGAGAAACAAATTCTCATGTAATCTTACATAGAACATTATAGTTCACAATGCCTTCAAGGGCCACAGAGAACCACTGGCAAAGGTGGAAAATATTCCGCTTACTGCGAACTATAATTGTTCACAGCGTCTTCAAGAAGGGCGCAGAGAACTACTGGCCAAGGAGAACAAAAATTTGTCTGTACAGCGCTTTAAAGAACGGGTATAGAGAATCACTGGCTGAAATGAAAGACAATCTCCTTACTGCGAACATTATATTTCACAGGACCTTCAAGAAGGGGCGTAAAGAATCACTGGCCGAGGAGAAAAAATTTTTCCTTTCGGCAAATATTATAGTTCAAGAAATGGCTTAAAGAACCACTAACTGAGGCGAAAGATTTTTCTTTTGGACAAAAATTACAGTTCAAGAAGGGGTGTAAAAAACCACTGGCCGAAGCGAAAATTTCTTATTTCGACAACCATACTGACCAGGCGAAAAAATTATTTCTATGGCAAAAACATTTCTCCTGACATTATAGTTCAAGAAGAAGTGTAGAATGCCACTAGCTGAGAAGAAAGATATTACCCCTTAATCTTACAGCTAACATTATAGCACACAGAACCTTCAACAAGGGGCGTGGAAAACCACTGGCTGAGAAGAAAGAAATTCTAACTTAAAAAAAGAGAAAAAAAAAAACAAACAGAAAAGAAAACAAGTAAAGAACTTATTTATATCGTCTGACATTTTTTACAAACATTTTATTGGTGGTGCTAATACGAACTCAACCATAACACGTTCCAGTGCGGAAGCATAATTGATTACCACGATCCCTATTTGAAATTATAGGCAAAACTACAAAACCGGAAATCCCTGAAGTTACAAGTTTTGAACCACGCCGTGAATAGGCGGGCAAGGAACAAACGTTGTATCCTCTTTGAAATCTTAATTTTACGAACACGTAAATGGAATCATCAAACAAACACACACACACACACACTCTCTCTCTCTCTCTCTTTCTCTCTCTCTATCACACCCCCCACCCCCCCCACACACACATACACACACACACACACACACACACATATATATGTTTGTTCTGGCGTATTTAAGATATTTTAAGAGTCCTATTCTGGTTGCTTATTTTTATAAATAGTGGTATAAGTTGTTTTAACGCAAGTTCTCTACTTACATAACATGCACACACAGAGATATACTTACTTACGGATAAATAATGTGGCACATTTCGACGTTTAGGAATTCATAGGAGCGAAGTCACGTTTATGTTGTGATTTTACGCATGCACAAGAATGTAACATAATAAAACATTTATAATATTTATTTGAGCAAATAGTCTAATTAATTTCATTTAGCATCAATTGATTCATATTTTTATCACTTTCAATATTAAATATTACATTTTGTGATAAAAGACGATCTGCCAAGACCTGTGAAAATTTTTATGACCAAGTAATGTGCATTGTGGTACAGGGGATATCGGCTCGGAACAAGAAATCGGGTAACCGAGTTCGAATTCCAGCCGAATTCATTGCATTCACTTTCGCGCAATTACCCTTGGGAATGGTGTTAATTTGTCTATTCCTTCCAGTTATGGGTTAAATAACAGGACAGATTGGGTTCTTTAGCCTTGATCGGCAACCAGTCTACCGCAGAAAGCAATGGCAACCTACTACGGGATAATCTTTTGCCCAGTCAGTCATGTCTCGAAATAGCCATGATCGCCCAAGCGTGTATCACATATGGCACTTAACTGACTGACTGACGTACATATATTTTGACGTTTCTATCAATTAAAACAGTTTCTACACACTTTCCTCTTTTACTTAAAGTAACATTTTTAAATTGAAACTATTGTCAGCCTTATTAGGGTGAGCAACTAATGCATTGAGTTTGTTACAACACGAAAAGTAATTTTAAATTGTAATTGTGAATAATTTGGTAAGAAGTATAACATATTTTGATTTGTTGTATCTTGGATTCTCCTACCTTGAACGATTTGACAAGCATTTTTACGTTATATATATATATATATATATATATATATATATATATATATATTTTCTTTAATCATATCACCCCGAGCAAGGCGGTAACAAGAAACAAGGGATGAGCCTTTTCACCTGTTCAACAGACGTGGGTGGAGTGTGAACCGGGCGATAGTTTAGTCTATCTACTCCAATTGAAAAAAAAAGGAAAAAAAGTGAGAAGATTGGAAAAGAGAAAACCGGAAACCGCATCCTAAACAGGAAACAAGGGATTAGCCTCTTCACCTGTTCAACACACGTGGGTGGAGTGTGAACCGGGGATAGTTTACTCTACCTACTCCTAATTGAAAAAAGATAAAAGTGCGATAATTGAAAAAGAGAAAACCGGAAACCGCATTCTAAACATGAAACAAGGGATGAGCCTCTTCACCTGTTCAATAGACGTAGATGGATATATATATATATATATATATATATATATATATATATATATATATATATATATTATTATTATATATATATATATATATATTGTATTATATATATATTATATTATATATATATTATATTATATATATATTATATTATATATATATTATATATATATATATATATATATATATATATATATATATATATATATATATATATATATATATATATAATATTATTATATATATTATTATTATTATTATATATATATATATATATGGAGTAGACGAAATAATGGAATCGCTTAATACCATAATAGCAATATTTGATTAAACTTTCAAATTTCCAGTTTAATACAATAAACAGGAAAAAGGAATAATAACTGAAAGACATATACCAACTAAAATAAAGTTTTATAGTAGGAAGAAATAATGACAGAAAAACTAATAGTACTTCATTTTTTATAAAAGTGTTTTTTATAGATATTACTAACATAAGATTACAAAAATCAACAGTCAGAATTATTTAAGGATTTTAAGTGATCAATTCTATCCTATGGATAAGGAACCTTTTCCCAGAATGAAATTCTATCTTTCAGGATGATAATTCTTCTATTCATACTGCTAAAATTTTAGCTAAATGGTACAAGTAATATTCTAGTGAATAAAAACAACTTATGTGGCCACCACATTTCCTAGATCATTGATCATGAATGATTCTTTTTAGAATAAAATGAGAAATCCATATCCTTCCCCATCATCATTGAAAGAACTGGAGACTGTTTTAGCTGAGGAATGAATAATGATGGTACGAGTTGATTCCACGCAGAATTCAAATTGTAAATACTGTCAAAATTGGTCATACCTCATATTGAAATAAATTTGCTTGAGATTTCAAGGTGTTTATGTTATTTTGTACGTCTCCATTATTTTGTTCATGTTTATATAATTTCTTTTTCGGCATTATTTCTTTTTACTATAAACCTTTATTTTAGTAGGTAGACGTATTTCAGGTAGTATTCCTGTTTCTTGTTTATTATATTAAACTGGGAAATTAATAAAAACCGGCCAAAATTGAGAAGTACTACCGCTGAAAGATATTAAATCAGCTTCCGTTTTTAGATAAAGGAAATCAGCTCTTAAAGCAAAATCTATCAAGTGAAGTACGTAGTGAAAAACCGGATTTGCTTTGTGGTGCAGTGGATATCGGTGTAGAACTAGAACTCAGAGAACTGAGTTCAAATTCCAGATGCTTTCACTTATGAGCAAATAAGCTTGGGAAAGGTATAAATTAATCTATTCTCCATGCAGCTATAAGGTAAATAGCAGGACAGATTGGATTTTATGATAATTGGTTGGCAACCAGTGTACCGCCGAAAGTATTGGCAACCTACTAAGTGAAAAACTTTTGCGAAGCATGTTCTGTATCTTTCGAGACATGATCACCCAGCCGTGTATAACGTATGGCACTTAACTAACAAAGTAATAAGCATTAAGAATTAATTAATTTGTAATATTTTTTATTACTTCAATACGAGTAGATTAAATGACTGTAAGAAAAGTTTTCTTTATGAAACTCTGAAGTCACGGTGATGATGTCTTAATATAGCATCAACAATCTAAGTGACGAATTTTATATTTCTGTTAAACCTATTTGTGTGTTTGGGCGTGTGTATGTTAGTCCTACGTACGACGAAGAATTGCATGAATCTGTGAGGCTTCTGTTCGGGTTATTGGAGATTTTAAGGAGCAAGAAAACACCTATTAACTATTGTTGTTTTCAAGTTTGTCGTGACCTGAGATGGTAGCATGTTTAAAATCCCAGCTATGTGAAAATAGTGAACCGATTCTAACCTTTAAGGAATGGGCGCTCGGTAGAGGAAGGCATAACCTAATATGTGTGATTGAGTAAATGAACCGCTGATCAGAGTAAAAAAAAATTCGAAATTTATGAAGAGCTACATGCGATAGGATACTGTGTAGAGACCTAATCACAAACATCGTGAATGAACAAGTCATATAGCACAAAGAAAACGACATTTTAGTGTAAAATATAAGTAGCCCGATGAGTAACCTACTCTTTTCAGTTGTTAGCTCTTTTACACCTGTGCAATGCTAACTGCAGCTAGATACATACAATGAAAGAAAATTAGAAAATGAAAAGAATTGTCTTTGATGAAAGAAAACACTCAGTCATAAAAAAGGAAACTTAATTTGAGAAAGAATGTGAATTAAAAGAACAGGAAATAGAATAAAACTCAAGTAGACAAATAATAATTGATAGACTGTTTTGATTATCAACCCATATCTGGTTATTTAAAGCCGTAAAATATTTTTAGTTTATAATATTTTTTTTCAGATAACGATTGAGTTATACAAGACTTACTAATTAAACCATAGCTAGAGACGGAAGAGTTAAATTCCTATCTTTCCAACGGTTATTTTCACGTAAGTGCTTATATTTGAATCCATCGAGAATTTGACATTGACCCACCACCACCACCACCACCGAATAACTATTTCCAGGCAATATACAATAAACCACCCGCAAATCAAAACTTACAGAACCGGATATTCGTAAACGGTCACCCATTTACGTACTAAGCACGATCGAGATTGTTTAATTTCGGTGATCATACGGGAACCGACGTTTCAATGTGATGTGGACGTAAACTTGGATTGGTGAAAAATCTGTCTAAAGTTATTTATAAATGGAACTTTGTTTGTGTGTGTGTGTATGCGTCTGTGTGTGTCCGTTGCCTATAGACTCCGAAACGGCTTAACCGATTTTCATGAAAATTTACACAGTTGTACTATAAGCGTCTGCGAGTGTTCTTAGCTAGATTTTGTGTCGAGCTACCCCGAATAAATATCGAAAATCGATAATCGAAAAAATCGAGTTATAGAAGGAGTGGTCCGATTTTAATCAAATTTGATACACTCATAGACAAAGACATGAGAAACGATATTCAGAAGATTCAAGGTTGCAGTTCTTACAATAGTGTAGAAAATCGATAATATATATATATATATATATATATATATATATATATATATATAAAAGGCAAGATGTTTGTGTGTGTTGTGGCTGTTTATCTACCTGTATATCTAATTTTTTCAGCACTTTTATTTCAGTTTTTGCTTCGGGCTTGGCTCTAATAGGTATAATTGTAGTTCTTAGTCTCAGCCATAATACCATTTACTCAGAGGACTTATTTAGCCTTCAAAATTCTGTTTACGACAAAAATGACTTATTTGATATCGATACCAGGAAATCAAAATTTGAATTACATCCATTCATTTTTCTTTCAGTCTACGGTTTCAATTTAACTGGAATCAACTATTGCTTTTTAGTCTTTCGTGCCAACGTCCAAATATTCTGAGCTCCAGGACCATGGATTAGTTTTAAAGCATTCATTACACCCGAGCAAGGCCGGGCTATGCTGCTAGTTATAGAATAAAACTAAAGTTTAAACGATAGATATTCAATTGGCGAAGGATTATAAAATGAAAAATTAAAAAAAGAAAGAAGAATCAATATGAAAGAAAAAGAAAAAAATACTCAGCTGAAGAATGCAAAATAAAATAAAAACATAAAATATAAAGATGTTCATTGGGGAAATAAATAGAATAAAAGAAAAATATAACAAAGAAACACGGTTGGACAGAATATGATAACAGAATATGATAACATAAAAAGAAATAAAACAAGAAAATACTCAAATAAATTTAAAACCAAAAAAAGTCGAGCAGTCAAAAATAAAGTAGAAGTAAAAATGAAGAATAATTTGAAGAATAAAAATTGAATGTGTGAAAGATATTAAGTGGATGTCTCAAGAAAAGAAAGAAAGAAGGAAAACAAAGAAGTAAAACGATATGGACATTCATATGCAGAAAGAAACGAAAAGAAAGAGCAGAAGAAAACAAAAAGGAATAAAAGAAAAGAAGAATAAAATTTGGAACTCAAGACTAGAGAACGAAGGGCAGGTAAGTGATCATGTGTTCATCTAAATCCTTCTCTGAAAGACATTGGCAAATAACTCTTGAAATCGAAGGTTGCTTGTCACTTCACATTGTACGAGAAACTAATCCTCCAATTGGATTTCTGTCAAAAAAGCTCTCCCAGGTTCCTTTCGATAATTTCCTCCCACATACTTCAATATTTTTCTCGTTCTGATCTGGTATTTTAATTTACTTTTGGCTGTTAAATCATTCATTTCAAGCAATTTCAACGCATTGATTTTAGACATCATTTTTCTACAGCATCCCGACTTTAGTCATTTTCTCACTGACCTGAAGTGGCTTTCCTCTGTCTTTTCTAGAAGTATTTTCATGACAATTGCACTGACGAGGTTTTTCTCTTGTTGCCCCGTCCAGGTGAATTTAAGTGGGCTACTTGATTGGTACCTAAATCCAACCATTTTACCGATGAAATAGCTAAATGTAACCAACATTTCTACTCCAGCAATTTACTTTCTTGTATTTCGCGCCCGTGGACCTGATATGTCCCGGAAAGGAATATATATATATATATATATATATATATATATATATATATATATATATATATATATAATGTATATTATTCGAGGTAGTGAAGTGGTAGACTGGTAGCCAACCAAGGCAAAAGAACCCAATCTGTCCTAATATTTAACCCATAACTGGAGGGAAGAGATGGATTAATACTTTCCCAATGGTATTTGTGCGTAAGTGAATGCAAGGAATTCAACTGGAATTCGAACGCGGCTCCCCGATTTCTCGTTCGGAGTCGATATTTAGTGCAACGCAACGCACATCCGGCACAACAACGCACATCCAGTGGCGCCTTACTTGGAGTTAAATGATTATAAAGATTAAAACGAATTAATTTTTATACTCCTATTCTGAAATCTAGTTCTAGACGACGGATATCTTTTTGGAAGCCTATTCATATGTGCGTTGTGGGGCATTGCATATCGGCTCGGAACAAGAAATCGGGGAGCAGAGTTCGAATTCCAGCTGAATTCATTGCATTCACTTATGCGCAAATACCCTTGGGAAAGGTATTAATCTGTCTATTCCTTCCAGTTATGGGTTAAATAACAGGACATATTGGGATCTATAGCTTTGGTCGACAACCAGTCTACCGCAGAAAGCAATGGCAACCTACTGCGGGATAATCTTCTGCCCAGTCAGTCATGTCTCTTTCGAGACATGATCGCCCAAGCGTGTATCACGTATGGCACTTAACTAACTAATTCATAGTAAAGTGTTCGAATCTCTGACAATCTTGAATGGCCTGAATACAATTATTATACGAGATTTTGTTGTTGTCAGTATTCCTATTCATGACACTGTCTCCGGTATGAAACGTTAGGTGACAATTTGAAAAGCGTTGCATAGCTGCCGCTTGTTAGTATGTGTTGTGAAACTTTTCAACAGAAGATGTCAGCTGCTGACAGCTGATCTAGCATGGCGAAGCTGACGATCGTCTCCTGTCAAAGGGCTAGCCGGTTGAAGTCTTTTACTTTTTTTCTCGACGTCTGTCAAAGAGGCACGGCAAGTTAGATTGACAGCAAATTTTTAGCATTTTGTCTTGACTGTGTGAAAATATCGGCTCTCATTTTCGTCTTTTTAATGTGAAAAATATATTTAACAATGATGATATGATCAATATATATATATATATATATATATATATATGTCTGTGTGTCTCTGTGTGTCTGTGTGCGTGTGCTTCATTGTATAGTATAGATATATAGTGTCTAGTTATTTTTATACTGATCGTTTCAAGTTGTCTAATCAGTCTTTTGATGTTATTATGAAATTCATCCAGGAAAGATTGGTAGATTGTTTTTTTTTCAAACTCAATTACTTTCGAGCGTTTCCAAAATCATCTTCTGGGCTGACGTGCAAATACAAACTTATTGTAACTGTGATAAAATTTGCATTGCGTTATAATGGTAATTTAAAAAAAACACGTAGGCGCGTTATTTTATAGTTATTTTCAAATATTAAATTCATTAATCAAATTTGTATATCCGCCTAGTATATATTGTTTTCTATTCAATAGAGAGACCGTGTGATATACAATGATTTCACTTTTCTTGTGTCAAATTATTCGCTATTTTCAGGTGACAAAAAATTGAAAACACAATAAGTTTGAAAGTGAAATTGCCAATATTGATTTGCATATCGTCTCGGAACGAGAAATCGGGGAGCCGAGTTCGAATTCCAGCTGAATTCATTGCATTCACTTACGCGCAAATACCCTTGGGAAAGGTATTAATCCGTCTCTTCCTTCCAGTTATGCGTTAAATAACAGGACAGATTGGGTTCTATAGCCTTGGTCGAACCAGTCTACCGCAGAAAGCAATGGCAACCTACTGCGGGATAATCTTCTGCCCAGTCAGTCATGTCTCTTTCGGGACATGATTGCCCAAGCGTGTATCACGTATGGCACTTAACTGACTGACTTATAATAAAAATATTATAATAATAAAATGCACTAATTTGTAATGAACACTTTCTTAAAAATTAAATAATACAAATAGTAGATTTTTCTATATTTTTCTTACTTTTGTGTGTATATATATATATATATATAATACATAAAGTTTTATTAGACCTGAACAGAATGCAGAAAGCACTGGACAGCCGTTTTGTCCTATATTTGGGACTCATCAGCAGGGCGCATTCACTACCAGGTATTGAAACCCAGACAACTGCGTTATTAAGCAGATGTCATACCAAATGTACCACGGGCCCCGGTGACGAAGAGGAAACAAATTAACTTGATATAGCGCCACTCATTCACATTTTTCTAAGAGGAACTCATCCAAGCTCCTTTAACCATAGGACTGTGTCTCCCAGAGCCACGACTACTCAAACCAAGTCGCTCACTCCGGAGCTTTATAACCTGATTCAAGCAACGATATAAACTGAAATTGTAGGAGGATTTGAAATAATTAGATAAATCATCAAAGTTTTATAATATATATATATATATATATATATATATATATATATATATATATATAAGTTTATGTATGTATTATGTAAGAACCCAAATTTATATGAGAATTATTTTTAATATAACTTGCCACACACAATGTTTCACATTCTGTTCAGAAACAAACATATGTAATATTATGTTTCCTAAACATTATGCTTCCGTCTTTTTTATATTTATCTTGTCTGTTCGCGAGCTTCTTATTTATTTCTACTTCCTTCCTTTCACTCTCCTACTCTTATTCTAATCCTTTAACAGTTATATTTATCTTTTCTGCAAGATTAAGACTTACTCGCCTATAAGCATGCGTAAGAACTGCACTTCATTTAAGTTCGCTAATGTTTTCGGTTGACCTGTCTCTTTTCATCCCGTCTTTTAATTTCTACCTTTCCGAGCCGTAAATCTTTCTCCAGCACCAGCAAAAGATGGTATTCTAATGTACTTCGTTTTGAATTTAACAAAAAAAATGTTAGTGGATTTTATTCTATTTGACATATATGTTCAGCCGAAAGTACTTACGCGTGAGAAAGCATCTCTAACTGCGCCTGTGAAATTATCTTCTGAAGTTTTTTTTTTTTTTTTTTTTAAAGGCATGAATAATAAAGTGATTCCGACTAATATCTACGTCTGCAATGAAGATTTATAAGACAAAGACAAAATAGACGTAGACACGATAGTGTACTGGACTGCGACTCAGATTGCGGATTCGGTGTCATGAGTTTGTATTCTAGTTGAATTCTCTACATTCACTTGCGTACTGATACCCTTTGGAAAGATATAATCGTTCTCTTCTATGGGTAAGAAAAGGGCAGATAGGCATATATAGCCTTGGGTCGTAACTGGTGTAGAAGGATAAAAACTGTGAATTAAAACTGTAAGTAGCCTTTGTGAAGTAGATATTATGAAGTTAAGGAAAGGATTGTCCTCAATGATCCGATGATCCCGATTATAATTGACGCCAAAACGATATTTTTTTAGTCGTTTACTTGATATCAGTGATACACAGAGATATCAAAGAAAATCAATTAGCTACAGATATCTAGAGTTGACGCCAATACAAAGTTTTTCTTTGCTGTAATATATATATATTACTAGTGTCGAACAAAATATATAATTTAAGTAACTATTTGAATTTGGATAGGCCTAATTACACTTAAGTGGTCGAGTTAATTTGGAGACGTTGATTAGAAGAAAATGAAAAGGAACTGATTGACCAAGAAGATTGAGGTGACATGGGACAAAATCAGTAGAAACCAAGAAAAAAATAATACTTTTAATTTACGAAACCAGTTTTGCGTGTGTGATATTATATGTCTGCATAAATAATTTAATTTTCTTTTAATATTTAGCCGAATAAGTTAAACCCAACGGTAATTGTTTACAACGCTAATGGCAAGGAAAATATTGCATGGCTTGCCACTCGTGTCCAAGTATTCGTGTCTATTTGGGCAGATTGCTAACCCCCATTGCAGACGGCTACCCAGAAACATTTGTGCTTGTTTAACACCCACGGCGCCTACCTGTGAGAGCGCTTTATCTAGCGTGAACAGCGGTCTGAACAAGGTCAGAACGTTTAACCCCTAGGTCACAATGATTTGTGACTTCATACTAGCTCAACCATCAACGGATCGCAAAGAGTCCCCTCTACCCAATTTCACTCGCAATTATTTGGTCAACCCGTCTTATAGTTTTCAGACATTTTCCAAATGTACGGCTTACTAGGATGGCCTTTTCAAGACAGATAACATCAAGAAATCACTTTCTTGACAAAGCGACCATGGTGAGATTTATGGTCAGAAAATGAACGTTCTAACCGCGCGCCCATGACAATATTAGACTGTTTATTTATTGGGTAACATTCGAAATTCATTGAGCAAGAACTTGGCTCTACTTGAGTTACGTCTTTCTTCCATGGCCTACATGTTAGAATCTAAGTGTAGCATCGGTTGCTTTTATATCGAATGATAATGACAATATTAAGCCGTAACCTTATAACGAGATATTCGACCTTTATTGAAGTACCACCAGCGTTACACGAATTACAATTTTCTTTATTCCGTGGCCATCAAACTAGCATAAAATTTTAGAATCTGTTCTCATCTCTAAATGTGATGGCAATATTAACCCTTCATTTATAAGAAAACTTTCGGCTTTCATTGGACTCAGCGTTATTCATGTTATACATATTTTCATTCTGTGGCTATCATTCTTATTAACTGTTTCCTCTTAAAATATTTCGGTAGCCACTGCTGCTCTAGGCTTATATTTATAAACTATTACTACTAGAATATTTTTTTCAGAAAAGTAGATTTAAGTATGTTTAAAGCGTAACATTTTAATGAACCTAATTTCAGTTATGCTGTAAATAGGTTTCATACATCCAGTAATTGTAATCGCATTTTCAATATTTACGGTGTAGGGGTTTCATTAATTATTCTTTTTTTTAATTACTGTGGAATTTCAACATCTTTGATGCTATTTTCTGTTCGTATTATATATTTTTTTTAATCACCTCACATTATGAAAAGCGGAAATGCAATTAGGATGCAAAAAATTACGGGGTGAGTCTGAGAGCAAAGCTAGGGTATAAGCAGAATTCAGGAGAATTTTTAAATTCTAGGTTGAATTCCTTGCATGCACTTACGCGCAAATATCGTTAGGTATTAATCCGCCTCTTCCTTCCAGTTATTGGTTAAATAAGAGGACAGATTGGGTTCTATAGCCTTGGCTGGCAACCAGTCTACCGCAGAAAGCAATGGCAACCTACTGCGGGATAATTTTCTACCAAGTCACTCATGTCTCTTTCGAGACATGATCGCCCCTGCGTGTATCACTAACTTATTGACTATCACTAACTTATTGACTAACTTATTGATAATTGCATATTAATCACCTATGTCAATGGTTAGTATTCCAGCCTATGTTAAGTGCTAATGGATTACCTTATTTATTTAACAAGAAAACATTCCTACTTGGAATTCTGGCGCAAATCAATCATGTGACTCTAATTCACTTTTATTTATTCTTTTTCCAAGTGACAAATAAGTAATTTTAAACAAATAAATTAAATCGCTTTTAATATTTTTACAAAAATAATTACAACAGAATTTTACGTCAAAATGTATTTCCTTTTTAAAATTACTCTCAATAAGTTTTAATCCGCAACATGGAAATTAATTTAAAAAGACGTCTAAAGACAAATAGTAAAATAAGAAAGAGGCATTAAATTTTGAGATTAACAACTAAGCAGCTGCAAACAGAAGCTTATATTAAGAAAGCTATATTTTTTTATTAATATTTCAGATAGGATTGCAAACGTAATAACTTGAATGTGCAGTTACAAGAAGTATTCAAATTCTTCAGCAATTAAATGAATAAAACTCATATAGGAAGACATTTATATTAACATAAGGACCATCTGCAAACGTTGTTAAAATCAAGTATACTTCTTAACAATAATAATAAAAAGGTTTCTGCGGATAAAGACCTTGTTTTCTGGCTTGAAAAAGAAATCTATTTCAGATCGAGTTCGTTACATTCTTTTTCGCACAGTTTCTTTTGGGAAATATATAAATCCATTTCTTTTCTTACACGTCTAGCTATGATTCGATATTACGGCATAACTGATTATTGAACTTTGATTGGCAGCCATTCTAGAATAATGCAAATATCTGAATCCGCAAACCCCGTAAATGGAAATATTTAGCTGGAAAAAAAGGTGGTTGTCTAGAGAAAGAAAAACCCAGACAGAGAACTAACCCTTCCTCAGGTTGCGCACTTTGGATGAGAGGTAAATAGAGTCGACATGTTCAAAGAGATACTAAACAGAATTTTTTAAAAAATGAAATGAAGAGGAGAGAAAGTGAAATAAGTTAAGAGTCAATAGATGTTTTTTTAAAAGCCTACGGTTTGAATATTTTTTATAATTATATTGCCCCAATCAAGGCATTTTACTACCACTGTTTTGCAGGGATTTACATAGGTAAAAAGTTATGACAAAGGGTGAGAGGTTATTGGGGTTGTCAGGAAGTGAGTAAGAAAGGTTGAGAATACTGATGAGTGTGGAGTGGACGGAGAAAGAAGCATGACAGAAAGGATGCAGGTTAGTGAAATCGGAAGCAAGTGAATGGAAGGGAATACCACAAGCGGGAAGTGCGAAAAAGAAGCTGCTGGAGGAGAATACGCGTTTACATTTTATTGGTTTCACAATAAAAGTGAGAGGCCTAGTTGCTAATCTTGTGGCTCGGGTAAATTCATATATAAAATGCAACAGTGAGCTATATTCATCGGAGCAGAAACCGTGAAAGTATTTGTAGGAAAGACACAGGGAAGCCACATTGTTCCGGTGAGAAAGTGACTGTATCTGAGCTGCCAATCGGGATCGATCACATTAGAGATTCTCCTTTGAATTTTGTCAAGGATCCCTAGGTGGATAGCAGGAGCATTCGACCAGATATAGAAGCAGTATTCAATGCACGGGCGGATGGTAGATTTATATATGTGCATGATTGTTTCAGACGGGAAAAACTTCCTGCCCCGACAAAAAAACTGACTATAGAATCTATATCGTCATTCCACTTGAGATCTGTTGAGAAAGTTAGCTCAGGGAGGCACAGTGTTTTACTTTGAGGCAGACTAGCCTGATCCATGCTAATGGGGGTTAGGAGTGATTGTCTGTAATGGTTAATAGATAGCAGCTTCATTTTGCAAGCGTTAAAATTCATGAGCTATTTCTTACCCCAGTCCGCCACGGATTGGAGGTTCTTTTCAAGCTCGGCAGCGAGGTTTGCTTTGTCAGCCTCGGCAGATTTCTGATCGATGCCAGAGTAAACCATAGTGACGTCAGTGTATATGCCTACTTGGAATCTTATTATATCTGGGAGATCGTTAATGTAGTTGATGAAAAGCATAGGTCCTATAATAGAGCCTTCAGGAACAGCCACGTTCGTATGATAGTATTGGGAGGCGTGCCTGTTTAATACTACCTTCATTGTGCGATTTGAAAATGAATGACTGGATAAGGTCAAACAACTGTCCAGTTATACTATAAACTCGCAACTTGCGTAGAAAGCCAGCATGCCAGACTCTGTCAAGCGCTTTGGAGGTGTCTAGGGCAACATTTCAGGCTTCGCTCTTCTTGTCGAGAGCCTGGTGTATATACTCAGTGATGGTCGTGTGGATATCAGCATTAGACATGTTGAAGCGGAAACCATATTTTTTTGTCAGAGAACAGTCTGTGGGCTTTGAGATAAAGAACCACCTCGGCCTTGATGATGACTCCAAACACTTTGCCAAAAGTCTGTAGGAAGCTGATAGGGCATTAATTAGAGGGGCCAGATAGTTCACGTGTTTTTATACATTGGAACCGCGGAGGAGGACATTCAACAGGCAAGAAAGCAAGAAGCAGAGAGGCAGTAGTTATAGAGTTTGGAGAGAACAGAGGAGCATTCAGGGGAACATTTCTTCAGGATAATGATTGGGATTCCGTCACCGCCGCTCGTTTTATGGCGGTCAAGCTTTGAAATTATGCTAGTGACCACCGAGGGGGTAATGTGGATGCCATTCAGTTGGGCTTCAGTTCCGGGTGGGAAGTCGGGTACAGATACTCCAGACGAGTCTAGTATTGAGTTGGTGGATAATATGCGAGAGATGTACTCAGCCTTGTCTGTTGTCGAATGTCTTTTCGTATGGTTATGGGTGAGGAAGCACTTATTTGAACACTCAGGTGGTTATTTATTAAGCCTATTATATGTTTCGACAATTGTCCTTTAAAAATATGTTCCTTTACAAAAATAAAAAAAATATTGTAGTTTATTATGAGCAATTGAAAAAGGGTAGAATTCTAACGGGAGATCACTATCGACTGCAATTGATGCTTGTGAGTCGAGTATTAATGAAATAACGTCCGCTATACGAACAGTGACATGACAAGCGGATTTTGCAACACGACAACGCTAGACCACATATTGGTCAATGGGTGAAAATCTACATTGGAAACGCTTAAATAAGATGTACTGACCTGCCGTATTGACCAGATATTGCCTTGTACGATTATCACATTTTCTTATCCATGTCACATGGCCTGGCTCAGTAGCACTTTCATTTTTATGAAAATGCCAAAACGTGGGTTGACTCATGGTTAACGTTAAAGGATGTGTCCTTTTTTCCGACATATAATTCAAATACTGCCAGAAAAATGGAAAAAATAGTGAGTAGCAATAGACCATACTTTCAGTGACATGTTTCTTACCAAGTTTTGCAAATAAAACATTAATTTTCATGAAAAATCAGCAAGAACATATTCAAGGTATATATATATATACGTAAAAAATCACAAGATCGCCTGACGAGCCGTTGTGTGAAACCGCGGTAGGTTTTGGCGATCTTGTGATTTTTTTACGTGTCTTTGCTCTACATTGCTTCCTCTTTGTTATTCCGCTTTGGTTAGTTCTGTATCGAGCACTTTTTCTTTCTTTGTGGTTGGTTCCGTTTGTTTTTTTTTCTTTTCTGCGGGGTATTGTATGTATTGTCTGTATTCCGCAGTTTTCTTTTTTTTTCCCCTCTTGTCCAACGCCTTATAGCGACGGACAGTAACGGAGTTAGATTCTGTCTGTTATTTGTTGTCCTCAAAGTTTATTTTCGTATAATTTTAGGATTTAGATACTTACAGAGTCGGTCTTGTTATTATATATATATATATATATATAGCCATCCACAGACAGATCTGTTTCGCTGTATCACAGCTCATCAGTACGTTTAGACTCCAATTGCTTTTAACCCAGGATTGAAACCCGACCGAATTGGCGTCAGTCGGCGATTCTACATTTGGGCTATAACGTGAATTAATAAATATAGATATGAGGGTGAACATATGTATAGTGTTATTCAGGTGTGACTAAAATCGTGCTCAATATAGTATGAATAGAGCTATGTTATATACATATTAATAAATATACATATTGTCTTAGGTCGATGGCAAGAGTCGGAGTTTCATGCGTTATACATTCATCAGGTGCATGTTTTAAACTGATATTTTAATAGATTTGAATTTAAGTGCACTCAATGTTCATGGGAATTAAATCTTGTAAATTCAAGTTACGGCTTTTGTAATAACAAGAATAAAAAATTAAATAATTTGTGATTACATGTAGATAAAAAACTAGAATTGAAATTCATAGAGATTCCTCTATACATTTGCTTCTTCCTTTCTCTCTTTCTTTCTCACTTAATTTTTTTATTTATTTATTTCTTTCTCCCAATATATACATTAATATCTATTAATTACACACATTTGATTTTTGCTCTCTGCATTCTAATATTTTTAATTTTAATTTTTAATTCTAAATTTAAAATAAAAATTATATTTTAATTATGAATTTAAAATTTCAATTTTACTTTTTTATTTACATGTATTAGAATATTTAAATTTTTACGTTTTATGAATTACTCCCATTTGATTATAATATTTTTTAATATTCTTTTTATTTTCAATTTTTATTTTAATTCTAATTTTAAATTTAAATGTTTTCATCTACATGTAATCTTAAAATATTTAAATTTTTTACTCTTTTTCCTAAGCTAACATTACTTATTAAATCTTCTCTCGCTAAATTCTTATAATCTCAAAAAAGTAAAATAAAATGAAGATTTATATAATCTAAAACTATTATCTGCCTTTAAATTACATGCAAATGGGTTAATAATCCGTAGAAAACAAATCGATCAATAAACAAATGTTTACAAATTATTGACGATTAATTTGTTCTCGCTCTGCAAAATTAAGTGCATTTGTAGAAGAAAGAGGATTTCTTATAATAGCTTATATGAGTAGTAATTAGTGGAAAGTCAAATAAGCATCAAGTTCATTTTTAAGCCCAGATTAAATGTGACACAAGGCCGACAATATGGAGCACCAAGTGAAAAACACCAATTGCAATGATTCTAGTGAGACGAGATTGTTAACCAAGTAGAGGTTCCTCCATAAGTTATAAGAGAAGCACTCAGATGATTTATATTCGGCAGGTGCTTCATGAAAGTTGTATTTCGTTCTATTTTTTCCTTTTTTTTGAGGAAGAGAAGAAAGTATTAACGAAAAGATGTTTTTAATCCAAAAAAAATTGGTTTCGCGTAAAAGCTACAAGAAAAGTAACATTCACCGAGCATGTACTTTGAAAACAGATACTTCTTGAGAAAGTGATTTATTATTTCAGCTCCGTTCGTCAGTGAAGTCGAGCAAACTGAACTGTTTGTCAATAATTTTAGGTTCTCGCCTCTGAGAGTCGTGTTAAATTCATTTACATCCAGACAAGATTAATGAAGTCACTCGTTACTTGTTAACTTTTGCTTTCTTCGGCATAATGTCACCATATTAAACCGAGAATTTAACAGACAACTGATTATCTACAATTCTGACCATGTAACCAAGACGAGGCGTCTAATTAATGATGTCATGCATGCCTTGATTTTTGTCGGGTCGTTTCAAAATAATATTAACCTCAAGCGACAGTAACTATCAAATCGGCAGTATCTCTCCATCGGAAGGGATAGCCTCATTGCCTTGTGCCTGGTGCCGGAGGCGTCGCCATAACGGCATGCACAGAAGGGTTTTGAACAATTCTTCCAAGTTATTACAGGTAAAAATAGATTAAGCTGACATTGTGTCATATTCGGTTAATGATGTCATCAGAGCGTGATGAAAAAGAGAAAGAAGGTATCCCCAAAATAGGAACAAATGAAAAACATCACATTTCATCAACAATATATTTCGACTTTAAAAAATGAAATATAAATGACGGAATTGGTATGCATTCTTAAAAACTAAGTTTTCAGAAATTATTTTCTTGAGGAAACCGACGAGCCTAAATTATTGACTTGCTGTAATGCAAGCTGTGAAGGATAAACAATCGTCTAAATTAGGCAACTGATATCTCAATTTAACAGATAAATTCACCCAAATTACAGAAAAAATATCTTGAAATACTAAAGTATAAATTCATTCAATAAAAGCCCTTTTAGCTTCAACCGCAGCTTCCAGAAGATTTCGGAAATCTTGCAACGCTTCTGAACTTTCTACTTTATCAATTTCTTAGTTGCTGACATAATGCTTGCCTTCAGTTCATCTTTGGTGTTACAAAGAATTTTGCTGGTCTCTCGCTCAAGTAGGCCACAAATTTAATAATCAAGTGTGTTGCCGTCTGGGGGAGTTAGGTGACCAGATATAAGGTGCGATGGGATCGCCAAAATTGCCTGACAGCCATAATTATGTTTTTCTGATTGTGTCGCATGGTGCAGAGTCCTGTTGCCAGACATAGTGTCCTGTAGCAACCACCCTCTATAACCAGGGCAGCACTATTTTTAAGGTACATGATGTAGGCCACCGTGTTGAGTTTCAGGCCCACAACAACAAATTCGGGAGTTCATTTCTCATCAGAACTAGCGGAGTGAGATTTCTGAGCTACCGTATCTTTGTAATCACCAATAGAATCAGCCAACTCTTTCCGAATCCTCTGAACTGTTCTTAAATTGACAACCAAACACTCTGAAATGTTCGTATGTGAGCTTCTGGCGCGGTGCCAAATTTCAGACGAAATTAATTGCGTCATCGTGCTCTTTTTCTCACAGATGATGACCAACTGAACCGAATATACTATCCTTTAAATCGAAAAAAATCCTGTAATTTATCGCTTAATTTCATAAGTAGGGTTTCGCTGACTTCTTGCCGCCCTTGTCAGCACGACCGATGCGAAAATTTACATAAGTGTAGGTTAACTAACACACCGAAGAGGTTGCTCTCTCAAATCAGATTCAAATAACACTGCAGAAAATGCCAGACACATATCCAACAAGCATATTATTTCAGCGTTATTAAGCCTATATAAGATGGGGAATCAGCAGATTCTTCATGTTGCCACTGTTAAGAGCACAGTATTGGACAGAGTTTTAAACTTATTTCGTGATATCAGTAATTGCTCCTTGAACAATTGATAAAATGTCCAATGGATCGATATGCATTATAGACTCATACTCCCCAGGACACAATTGTCACTAAAGCACTTTCTAAGCTGGGGATACTTCCAAAATAGTATAGAGTATTTTCCCATCACATAAGCTACTTCCTCTAGTCAGGAGAAATATGCCACTGACAAGTAAATTTTATGCTGTATTAATGTACGATCAGTTTTTCCCCATTCATTGAATACGTATCCGAACAAAAATTGGTCATTCCAGCAGGATAATTCACTAAAGAATGAGGTAAAATTTGTCCAAAATTCAGAATTAGACGAATTAGGTGACATCTATGATTCCCGGATACGAACAAAATTGGGTATTTATGAGATGCGGTAGAAAGGTCTATTCACCCGCAGGGTCATGCACTTGTAAATATCACGGAACTCCAGTAGTCTTCGGATCACTCTTACAAAATATGTCATATCCTGTTGCTGCCATGCGCCTCTTATAAATATTTTCCGTCTTTTGTCGTAATTGAAAACCTTAAATTATTTTTGAGTTAGTAACAAGACATAACGTACGTGCTAGCTACACACTTCGATCTTTTTAATCATTAACGCCAAGTATCGCAATAAAGTCGCTAAGACCCGGCAGTGTTTTACTAATTATAAATGATACTGACTTGGCAGACCGGCTGCAGCCGCTCTCTCACCGGCGTGATGTGGCTTCCCTGTGCCTCTTCTACAAGTACTTTCATGGCTTCTGCTCCGATGAGCTTAGATCACTGGTGCCGCCTAAGCACGAATTTACACGAGATACTAGATTAGCAACTAGGTCCCACCCTTTTACAGTTAAACAAATAAGATATAACCGTAAATTCTACTCCCCCTTCCACAAGTCTGCTTTCCCGACAGTTACAATCTCCAGGTGTTTAAATGTAGGGTCAATAGAAACCTCCTATCACACTAACTCCCAACTATTCTCAGAACACTCTCATCTACCCAACCCTCATTCTCGGTATCCTTACCCGCCTATCACCCACCCTCAGTCATTTCCTATATTTAATCAGCCTTTCTCCACTCTACGTAGCCCCCTGCGCAGTAGTGGCAGTGACATGCCTTGCTCGGGGTGAAACGCTTATAAAAAATAAAAATAAAAATAAAACATAAATAAAATTTTGAACCCTTACACTCTGATGAGGATATCCCAACCCTGGATGTCCGCTGTCCGTGATTCTGACCGGCATATCAGCTGTCTGGTTATATACACATTAACACAGCAGAACGAATAGGAAGAGAGAACAATAATAAAACAGGAATTTAAATAAAAGAAGATAAATATTGATACAGCAGTTTAAATTTTGAAGTTCAAATTAATCTAGAAAGCATAAAACGGAAGAGTGTCCCACAAGATTAAAATGCAGGAAAAGTAAGTATTAGCATAAAATATTATTATATTTCATTATTTCATGCGTAAAACGATGAGACCTAACTTTCAATCTAGTGCTGAGTTTGAATTCGTTAAGTCGAGGTGACAAAACCAAATACACATCAGAACAATTATCATGAAGATATTTATAGAGAAAGTCTAGAGAATCTAACTTACAGTATAACTGTATAACTGAAGCCGATTTACCAGGTAAGGGCCGATAACATTGCGGATTCTCATTAGAGTTTCGTCAAGAGTAGATAAATTCACAGAAGAAGCAGAAGACCAGATGTTACAGCATTTTTCAATGCAGGGAAGAAAGGCAAGCTAAAAGATAAAAAATATTATAAGAGGTCTGTAACATTTATCAATATATTTAATCAACAATTATTTAACCTTTTCACATTGTACGAAATGTTATTCTCATATTTATTACCATATTGACAACGTTTCGGCCGTTGTACGCTGTGAAGTTCTTCAGATGTTTGAAATTTCGTACTGAACCTTTTATTTTGATCGGTGGGAGATATTATTCTAGTTACACGAGTCATGTCATTTTTTGATGTTTTATTTATCGCTCATTTTAACTTAGCAATCTAACTTTTTGCTCACCACTGTAGGTACTGAACCGACAGCTCTTTGGGTCAAGTGAGCGGATCTAAATAAAGCTTTTATTCATTGGGTTATGTGTTCTTGAGGATGTCGTAAAAATGGCAATAATGATGAGTACAACAATACGAACAACGTAAATAATTAGAATATCTCATCGTTGTAATAAAAACAAATATTAATAAATATTTTGTTAATGTATTTTATTTGCTGTTTAAAGATTAACAGAAACAATCGATTTGTTTAAAGCGTAGAGCAAACAAATCTAATCATTACAGCAACATAACTATTAAAGGATATCACCTTCATTAACAAAATCATATATGGAAACGGAAGAAATCATCTTAATCTTTCAGTAAATTGCTGTAGTGTCCTTGTGCCAGACAAAACTAAGCAGAATATATATTAAGGGAGTTAATTTCATTGCTTGTTAAATTCTTTTAGGCATTCTACCTGGAAGGAATTACTTATGCTTGTCCCACGGTTCATTGCTGGCACGTTTGATCCAAATTATCTTGGCCTTGTACTAACCGAAGCTTAATGAAATAAACATCGACCACCACAGTTGAGAAAGCACTGATTAATTCCCTTCCGGCGTTGACAGTGGGGTGATAATTTAAAAGTTCATCTCAACAACCATTGCTAGATATTTTGAGCGACACTGAATTCTGCATTATTAATAAATACACTTGAGTTTGATTCATGTAATATGTAGCAAATTATTTAGGTATACCCCTTTCAAGTATCGGCCTCAAAGCAAAGCTTGCTAAATTACCCTCATAATAAAATTCCTAACTATGCCTCCTTCACTTTAGAATTATATATATATATATATATATATATATATATATATATATATATGCGCGTGTGTGTGAGATTTTATAAGTTTAAACTGGTATATATATAAATTACAGATTTGAAGAACTAGGTTGCGTAATTCAATAAATGACCATTTCCTGTATATATATATATATATATATATATATATATATATATATATATATATATATAATGATATAATTAAGATTTAAATGTACATTGCGACACGTAAATCTCTCTGTCTCGTCATCAACCATCATGTTGAAGGTTGGTTGTGAAAATGATATATATATGCACACAGTTTCGCGTACTTGAATAAATTTTCGTTCCAATTTTATTATTTTTTGTTTTATTTTCAACTTACGTGATGCTTATCCTGATTATTTTGGTATTAATGCTGTCATAATTTTTAATTTATTTTCATAATAATTAATCTGAAGTTAAAATTCATTAAAGTAGTATTTATTTCGTTCTTTCTCTACCAAGCTACCATTTCCAAATAAGCTGAATTTGTATATGATATACATATATATATATATATATAAATATTTGTGTGTGTGTGTGCATGTGTGTGTAAAATGGATATCTTCTCGTAATTTTTTACGTTATAAATTTTGAATAAATATTTTATCTATTCTGTATTAAGCACTCTCTTAAGAATACTGTTATGTCGATCAGTATTCAATTCTCTTCTTACAAAACATATACTCGCATATATATATATATATATATACATATATATATATATATATATATATATATATAGGGTTAGTATGAATGGAATAAAATCCATCAAATATTGCATATGTATATATATTATAATTATATATATATATATATATATATATATATATATATATATCATGATTCCTAACGGAAAAAATATTTTGCTGCTCTCAACATCTTCCTGTACCTCCTAATCGTTATTAAATTTTGTTTTGTAATTTCTCACAACTTCTGCTCTACCAGCCATTTGCTTTGTCTCGGCAGTTATTTCCCAATCTTTCCCCCTTTTCATTCAATCTGCCTTATGAGTATCAGATTCTCCAAGCCCTTTTCTTTATTATGTGTTTCAGAAACTGCCTATTATGTTTGTTAAGTATAGTTTTCCTTTTGGTTACTATTCTCTATAAAACCTGTTCATTGATCATATTTTCGTTTCACTGTACCACTGGCATCACTCTGTAGAACCATATTTCTGTTGCTTGAAGTCACATCTTCATCTCTGAGGACATTGTACAGCATTTGGTACCATACAGAAGGACAGATACCACGTAAAAGTTCAGTACTGTTTTCTTTGTTTCCTCCAAATTTCCCTTTTGCCAATATTCTGCTTTGCTTTTGGAGTTCATCTTTTTGCATCCCAATATTTCTTAAGATCTCAGTGTACCATTTTCCGTTCTCTGTTTAAAAACTTCCTTAAATTAAAAATATCCATAGATTTTTGATTTTAGCATCCCCGTTCTAAAATTGGCATTTTGGTTTCTTCTTTTTGCTGATGACTAAGCATTCAATTTTTTTGTAATGTTTAGTTCTTTCTTCTTGCTTTTCTTCACTACATTGCATAGCGGGTTTTGAAAATGTTGTCTTCTATCAACACTCCGCCACCTGCATATGATATATTATTAAGATTTTGGTCCCTGGTGTTGAATCTTGACAGAATATCTAGTTCTCGCCAAATAACCTCGCGGCCAGATTATTAAATTAAAATCTATTACATCTTTAGAATATATATATATATATATATATATGTGTGTGTGTGTGTGTGTGTGTGTGTGTGTGTGTGTGTGTGTGTGTGTGTGTGTGTGTATTCACGCGTGCATTTTACTTCAAGATTTCGTGAAATTACTAGTCCTGTAAAAGTTTAGAATCCTTTCTCAGTCGTTGACCCTACCGCCAGACATAAATTCTCATCCAAAATACCATTGCTTCTGAAACAGTCATTCATAAAAACATCGAAACATATTAAGAAATTCTTTTTGTTTACATCTCAATGTGATAATCTATATGGATGTGGCTTCTGTACGATCTTCAAGACTTATTTTTCTTTCCTGTTGTTCACAGTCTGAATTTAGTTCGGTATTCAGAGGTGGATCTGTGACATGGTAATATTTATCCTTAAAAAGAAATATATAATGTCATCCTACTATGTCACACAAATTCCTCTCGCATTTCTTCATACATCTCCAGAATATGTTGACGAATCCAATCGATATACTCCCTCAATAGTAACCGGTAATTCGCAATCGTGTACGTTTTTGGAATTAACTGACAAGATGACAAGATTAGCAAACTGGGCAGCTAACGTCATTTCAGTTGAAATGATGAATGAACGTTCCAAAACTATTGCTTCACTTTACACAGTGCATCCATCCAAAAAAATAAAAGCAATCATTTTCATTTTTTTTCCTTGTAAAAGTAGCATCATGAATGTTTTCTTTCTTGACGAAGTTAGCTGTTACAAGAATAGAAGACGATGTTTTATTGACAGCTTCAAATAGTTTCAGTTAGTCTCCACTGTGATATTTAGTACATGCTGATTTTTCTAATATGTAGCTTCTCGGACAAGTAAGTAAAAAGAATATTGAGGTTTTATGTTCTGGGTAATATATTCTTCTATGTGCAGTACTATTTCAGGAAGTAGGCGATCATGACCTTCCACGTTTCCATGCCCCTTGTAGCACTTAGCACGATTTATCCTGTTGCACTATCAAATCCCGCTCTGCCATCCACCTGCTCAGGCCCGTCAAGTATGTTACGCACTGCTTTTTCATATCTCTCTTTCCCTCTGTCTAGCATGTGAGTATCAGATTCTACAAGCCCTCCTTCTTCATTGTATATCTCAGAGACTTTATATGTCTTTTCCTGATACTCAGTAATCATTATTCTTCCCTTCCATCCTTTCCAAAACCTCATCATTGCTCACGTGCTCGATTGAAGAACTGACATCACATAAGATTACAGAATTCGCTTCTTTGTCTCTAGTAAAATCTTATTGTCACTTAATACGATATTAAACTTTTGGAATGCGTCCTTCGCTATGCCGATTCGCCCTAGGATGTCAGTTAATAAGGGTTGAAATTATGCTCAGTTATTAATAGTAAACAATCGTTGTAAAAATTGCCAGTGGCTGTTAAACGTATAGAGAGATATTTCTATTGACAGATTCAAAATAAAGTCATTCAGCCTCCGCCTATGTTCTTCATGACATAGTTGTGTCTTGAATACCTAGTTTATCAGAAAGAAATTGCAGCCATAAATCATGCTTAAAGATTGAAAATTTGCGTTGGGTAATATATTTAGAGTTTTACTTCTTCAAAATATGGACATTAAACCAGTTATGACAGAAACTATCAGCAATAAAAGCAAAGACTACTGAAAAGGTATTTTGCCGATATATTGTAAAATCTAGGGCGGAGTCGGTTCGGATTAGGGAATCGGAGAGCCGAGTTCAAATTCTTGTTGAATTAATGGTATTCACTTAGAAAGGGATGATCCCGTCTCTTCTCTCCCCAAACATAGCGGATCAGACAGGTTTTTTTAGGTTTGGTTGGTAACAAGTCTACCGCAGTAAAAGTTGTCTACTACTGCGAGAAAGTATTAAAACCCCATGCGGTTGTGCACCGTTTGTCGTCCGTATGTGGGGCCAAAATGTCCCACGAATACTTCTAGAGAAGAAGCCTGCTGAACCCGCACACGGTTAGTGTCACTACAAGTACAAGTTTATGATTGGCGATGCATTCGTTTTTAAGCAAATATGGTTTTCAAAGACAGCTGAAAATAATTACAGAAGAATTTACCGGGTATAACACGCATTACTTCCATGCGGACTATTTCCTGTCACTATACTGAAAGAATTAAAAAAAATGCCATTTTAACACCAGGTGTGGAAAACTTTGTTAAATCTTACTACCTTCGAAAATTAGTGAACAAAAACATTGAAACGTGTGCTGTATCTGTCATAATATTTTATATTCTTTCCTTTATGCTATATCTAATTTAAGGTGGTTCTCTTAGCGCAGCCGAAATGTTGAATGTATGGGTTACCTAGTGAGGATCGAACCAACTACTTAATTGTAAAAATTTTACCCTACCAATGTTGCTAACAATTATATAATTATATATTTATAATAATTGATTCATGCAAACCAAAGAATTAATTAATTATTTTATTCCGAATTTGTGGTGATATTTTAAATATAAAGCATTTAATAACTGATTGTGCTTTCATTACGCTACTAGCAATATTTTTATTTCTATGCTTGTTATGTTAAGGCACAGTAACGTTGCCGATAAAATAAATGCCTTGTTAATAAGCATTTTGCACTCGTGTATCACCCGTTTCAGTTAGAAATCTGTCAAGGCTGACAAAGTAAACCTAGCTGCTGCTGTTGAAAATAAGCACCAATCTGTGATTAAATGGCGTAGGAAATGTGTTTTAATGCTTTTAAAATGAAGCTGCTCTCATTTAACCAACATAGAGAAACGTCCCTACCTTCCATCAGTATGGATGGTATTTGTCTTCCAGAAAGCAACAAACTGCGCTTCCTTAGACTTATTCTCCCAGCCGACCTCAAGTCGGATAACTACATCGAATTTACAACTGCATCTATCGTTAAGACGTTGGATCATTCTGTCAGGCCAGAATGTTTTCTTCGTCAGAAAACATCTTTTTTTTTTTTTTTTTTTTTAATCATTTCACCCCGAGCAAGGCAGAAACGCCACTGATGTGCAGGGGGTTACATAAATGTAGAAAGATTAATTAGAAAAGAGTGAGGAGTACAAGCTAGTTAGAAAGGAACAATAGAAAGCTGAGAAAGCAGGTGCAATGACAGATACATGGGCGAAGAGAACGTGAAGATTATACAGGGGAGGGGAGAGAGCTAGAGTCCAGTGGTTAGTAGGTGAGTATTAACTTTGCTTTTAAATTTCTGGAGGTCGTAGCCGTCAGGAAAGCAAGAATACGGGAGTGAGTTCCACAGGCGGGAAGTGCGAGAGAGGAAGCTGAAGGAGTAGAATTGTCGTCTGCATTTGGCTAACCTGACTGTGAATGGGTTGGGACCCAGTTGCCAGTCTGGTTGCACGGGTAAACACCTGTTGAAGAGGCATCAGTGACTTAAGCTCATCCGAGCAGAAGCCATGAAAGTATTTATAGAAGAGACAGAAGGAGGCCACATATTTATAAATCTATAATTCGTCTGTGTATGGAATAATGTTGCCATATCTGGTCGAGTGTTCCTGCCATTTATCTCGAGGTCCTCGACAAAACCCAAAGGAGGATTTCAAACGAAAACAATTTTAACCTGGCACCTAACCTTCAGTCATTTTCTAACCGGCCGGACGTGTCTTTTCAATAAATATAGTCACAGATTCTGCTCTGAGAAGATCTTTTAACAAGAAAAGCATTTATAAATATTTTTTGTGAATGACGGAGTGCATCATTCAAGTGAGTTGAATATCATAACGTCAATTAAGGCACTTACTTTGTGGTGCAGTGGATATCGGCTCGGAAGAAATCTGGGAACCGAGTTCGAATTCCAGTTGAATTCATTGCATTCACTTACGCGCAAATACCCTTGGGAAAGGTATTAATCCGTCTCTTCCTTCCAGTTATGGGTTAAATAACAGGACAGATTGGGTTTTATATCCTTGGCTGGTAACCAGTCTACCGCAGAAAGCAATGGCAACCTACTGCGGGATAATGTTCTGCCCAGTCAGTCATGTCTCTTTCGAGACATGATCGCCCAAGCGTGTTTCACGTATGGAACTGACTGACTATTCCAGTTGTAAGTTATAGTTTCAACATAATAAATTGGAATAAATGTAAACGTCAGAAAACTGTTGTCCTTATTTTATTGTAATATTTACAACGTTTCGGCCGTTGCACGCTCCAACTTTCTTCATGTGACTGCAATTTTGAACAGAAGCATTTATTTTGATCATTAAATTGTTCTCGTTCTATTAGGCATGCTATTTCCGGATGCCTTAGTTATATCTATTTAATTCAACTCACTAACTTTTCGTTCGCCACTACTGTCGCCAGATATTGAGCAGAAAGCATTTTGGGAGAAATTACTGGATCCAACCAACGCTTTTCACTCTTAGGCTATGTGCTCTTAAAGAATATCTACTCCAGTGATCGAAATTAACGGTTCAGCTTTAAATTTCAGTCACCTGAAGAAGGCCGAAGCGTACAACAGGCGAAACGTTGTATAGATGACAGTAAATATGAGAACCGCAATTCGAACAAGGTAAATAATATAAATATCAAATCTCAGAAATATATTTAGTCAGTTAAGTACCATACGTGATACCGGTTTGGGCAATAATGTCTCGAAAGGGAATATCCCGCAGTAGGTTGCCATTGCTTTCTGTGATATACTGATTGACAGCCAAGGCTATAGAACCCACCTCTTCTATTATTTAACCCATAACTGGAGGAAAGAGACGGATTAATACCTTTCCCAAGGGTATTTGTGCGTAAGTGAATGCAAGGAATTTAACTGGAATTCTACCTCGTCTTCCCGATTTGTGGTTTCGAGTTGATATCTATTGCACCAGAATCAAATCTTATAATTATCTTGACGCTATAATAACTTGGGTAATACAATTCAGAAAAGAGCATGGGTAAGTAACTTTTATTCTGTATCAGAAAAGCCACTACCTATGCAAGAGAATTCGGTTTAAAATTTCAAAATGACACCGAAGTAGATACAACTGACACAAGAGCATCCAATAAACTTTAAATTAAAGCGAGAAAGACAACCGAAAATCAAATAGAAGAAAACTGACGCTAAATACTTTAGATAGTTCCTTCTTTGAAGCACCCACCCAGTGACTAAGTATTCGTTCCGAATGAGTACAAAACCCCTCTCAATATAGTAGGTAAATATCTGCACTGAAAGACTAGAATAGTAGAACCTGAAAAGTGACATGAACTTCATCCTGAATCTATACTTGAGAGAGCAGATGCTAACATCTTTAAATTTTAAATTTTAAAGCACGTAGGAAAAAATGAGTGGAACACTGAGAGGATTCTTGACCAGATGCAAAAAAGACATAAAATGATGCCAATATATGGAACATAATACAAGAAAATACACACGGAAATTAGGAAAATGCAGGCAGCCTAAAGAAATTTGCCGAAGTAGAGACACTGATCACGACAAATAATGTTGAACTGCATAAAAGAATAAAGTAACTAACAAAAGACCTGCTCAGCAACAGGATGTATAAAAGCACAGGACGGTAAACACATATTAAAAAATAATAATAATTCAGAGATGGGATATTGCTGATCTCTTCTTAAAAAGAGAGAGCAAACAATCCACAAAAATACGGTTAAACCAGAAATATTAAAAACCAAAGTAGAGTCAGCAATGGCCAAATTGAACAGTAATAAAGCAGCAAAGATTGGATTATAGATATTGACGGTTTTAGAATATTTTGGCATAGACAGGCTCACAGAAAAGAAATCTACAACTGCGGCAATATTCGGTCAATATCGGAATCTGTCAAACGCTTTGGAGATATCTAGGGTAACAGCTCGAGTTTCGTCGTTCTTATCAAGAGTGTGGTATATATACTCAGTGATTAGCATTCATAAATTAAATTTTGTGTTACAATTCATTTGATCAATATTAATGGAACTTTTACATTATACATGTGCATTTAATTGCTTTCGAGGTTTTTGCAATAGATTAAAAATTTATGATTTTTAATAAATGTTTCACTTCCAAAATGAATATTAACACGAATCTGAACATTAACGGTCTCATGTGTAGTTTTGATTGTATAATGTACTATGTGGTGCAGGAAAATATTTGAGTAAATATATATAAAACACGTTTGATTTTCTTTTTTAACCAAGCTTTACAAGCTCGTTTTATCATGAAGTTTTGTGAATAACAGTGAAAATACAAAGTGACATTTAAATGGCCTGAGAATTATAGAAAGTCTGTAAAGAGTTTACTTTTCATGTTACCTTAAAATATATAAGACAGTCGGAAATGGATTGCTGATGACAGACAGAAGCAAATTCATGGCGTGATTTGCAAATTTTGGCCAGTTTCCCGTCTTGCAAGCTACATGGAAAATCAGGAAGGTTTTAAATACATCAAAACCAATCGTTCGAGTGTAAGAGTCGCGTGGAAATACTTGGCTTCAGTTCAAGATCAATTCACTGAGCTAAATTTATTCTTTGCAACCAAAACTTTGATTAGATTATCCAACGTCTCTAAAATAGATGAAAAAAACACTTGGTAGCGATACGTAATATGACAAAATAAAGTAAGTGCAGGAAAGTTTTCTCATGGCAGTTCAAAATCGGAAAAAACAGAAAAAGTCAACAAGTAGGTAAGCGATTTCGTTTTGAGTTTAACACAATGTTTCTTTTTATTTTCAACATTTTCTTTTTATTTCAGTTGCATATTCATTTCCTTCCATGCTTGAAACAGCTACATAATCTTAAACAGAACATCATGATATTATCCACTAAACATTGTTGCCAGAAAACATCGAAATGTATAAATAAATCTCCGATTACATATATTTTACACAGAGGAAACCAATTGTAAGATATAATCTGTATTTGTTTGAACATTCTTTTGTATTTCTTTAAGGCATGTATTGAAAGATATCACTTTAATAAGTTTATTGGTAATTTTAATCTAACCAAAAGCTTCAAATATAACTAGAATTTTTGCTATCCTTCTCTGCCATATTTGTTAGATTTCTTTTTCAAGATACTTGTACTTTCATAGTTTTCTTTTAATTCTTCAAAATATATTGCAAGAACGGTTATATCAATAAGAAAGCACATTCTGTTTTCGTAGTCTTTGATAACGATGTATTGGCGATGAGCTTTGATTGTTCTATGTATTGTAAAGACCCTTACAATGTTATAAGATTTATGTGTGTAACAAGGTCTGGGTGGTCCTAGTACCAGTTTCTTGTGGTTAATTCCCGTCAAAGTTTCGAATTTCCAGCATAGATGTTATCCCGTTCTTTTATGCCAAATTTTACATTTAGTAATTTCTAATACCGTGGAAACTGATACGAGAAGGTCAATTAATTTTAGATATCGATCTGCATTTTCGATTGATACATTTTTTAAGTATGTGTACTTAGTAATTTCTAGTTACAAAGCATTGGTTCTGTAAAGAAAGAATACATCTTTTGGTTTCAGGTTTTATTTGTGAACTACGTAAGTACTGATTGGTACGAGATTTATCTAAATCAGTCTCTTGGTATTGTAACCGTGAATAGGATTATCCTGCCATCGTTTCTGCATTTAGTACATTGCATTTGCTTTTGCTTTCATTTTTAGGTTCTTAGCGTTGTAGTATGTGTATTATGGTTTATATACACTCCTTCAGCCACTAAAATTCGCATTTGAATTTATTAACTTCCTCTATTGAATAGATATTTATCGAAACAGGTCGTCATTCAGTCTTCTGTGGTTTCCAGGTTATCTTTGAAGACGTATTGTTGTGGTTTTGAAAGACAGTGCTAGTTGCACTAATACTCTGTCTTCTTTTGCATCCGTGCTCATATAGAGGATCAGCAACGGTCTTTTTATGATGCTAATTTTGATATCCATTCTATTGCTATAAGTAAGCAATGGACTAATTTAGACTATTGAAATTGCATGACACATAAGGGGCAGTAAAAGTGATTATGGTTGTTATTCTATTTTGTGAATTCAACTCGGTATTTAACACCAGAATATAATGGCAACCTACTATACTTCGGCATAATCCTCTACCCAGTTAGTAATGTTGCTTTCGAGACATGATCGCCCAAGCATGTATCACGTATGACACTTAACTGACTGATTTAAGACCACACGCACAACTGTAGTATTGTTTACTTATTTTCGCCTTCATTTGGTTAAGTTCAAAATAGTAAATTATTGAATTATTTTTTTATGGAAATATTTTAAAATGTCAATTTACTTTAATGAAAAGTAAATGATTTATTTTATTAAAAATAATCAAACAAAAAATGACTTAATTTTGATTTGCACTTTCCGATTCACTTAAAAAGAAGTTTGTTTTATTGAATTATTTTTCATGTCTATTTACTTTATTAGAATATTTTTTCCGATTAACTTAATGAAAAATAGTATAAAAATCTACTTCAATTTTACATAACGCCTTTTAAATTATCTATTTAAAGAAAATATTAATTAATTTAGGTTTTAATCCTTAATAAATCACTTTTATTCGCTTATGAAAAAAGAGTTTCTGTTCTTCTGGTTTTGGCTTTTTTGAGTCCTGAGTTGTCATTGCTCACATTTGTTGGTATTGACTTTGTGATGTTGAGATATTCTGCACCCCTTTCGATACACGCCATTAATTCATTCCACAGGATGTGCGCAGAGAAGACACTGCCTGACACTTAGGAATGTAACAAAACTTTACAATATGCCAAATGTGATACGATATCACGGTGGAGCATAATGCTAAGGTTAAACAAGCGTAAAGTTTCTTTTTAAGACAATGCGAGTAACTGGATGCGCGTTGTGGTGCAGTGGATATCAACTAGGAACAAGAGATCGGGGTGCCGAGTTCGAATTCCAGTTGAATTTCTTGCATTCACTTATGCACAAATACCTCCATCTCTTACCTCCAGATATGGATAAGAGAAATTGTGTTCTATAGCCTTGGCTGGCAACCAGTCTACCGCAGAAAGCAATGGCAACCTACTGCGGAATAGTTTTCTGCCCAGTCAGTAATGTTTCATCGAGACATGATCGCCCAAAGTGTGTATCCCGTATGGCACTTAACAGACTGACTATTAACAGAGTTTAGTGTTAATTATTTTGTAAAACAGGTAATTATTTCTAATTGAAATAATGAATTAAGTTAAGATTTATGGTCATCCAAAATGTCTATGTGAAATAAGGATTTATATAAATAACTGTACAGAAATATTTTCTTCATTTTCGATGATTGACAATATTAATACAAATATTATGTATTAAAATTGCAACATTCCTTGATTACAAACTTTTCTCTACCATAGGAATTATTAATTGTCAGAATTAGTTTGTTAATATGAGACACAACAAAGTAGAGTCTAAGTGCCATTATTTCATTGTTCATTGGAATTAGTTTGTTAATCTAAAAATCAATAAATCGATATTTCCAGTTTTCACAAGAAGAATTGTGTTTGTATGAATTGAATTTGTAACAAAAATAAGCCATTTCTATCGACCATTCGTAGGAAAAATTTGTTTATATTTTGTTTTTGAATACAAAAAATATCAATCGTTATTTCTTGTCGCCAGAGGAATTGTTTTTCTAAGAATTAAATTTGTAAGAAAAATCATATTTGTATTGAGAATTCGTGAGGAAAAATTGAGTTTTCAAAAAAAGTGTTTTTAATATATATTATATATTTTATATATATATTATAACGAACATGTATTTATCTTTTCAACAGATGAATTTTGTTTGTAGGAATTAAATTTGTAAGAAAAATATAAATTTAATTCCATCAATACTGAACTTACATACGAAGAATAAAGCGATAATAATAATTTATTCGATAATGCAAAAATGATAATCACAAGTTTCCCTCCTGCCAAAAATAATGACTTTCTAAGAAATAGTTTTAATACAACATACAATTCTAGTAAAAAATTTGCTTTAGTCAAGTATACTCATTTTCAATAAATTTATTATTATAATTTTGTTAGCATGACTGTTACGCCCCGCCAATGCCTCATCAATTATGGAATATTTTAGTTTTGATCAGATGGAAAACTGAAATGACATGTCAGAAACGCTTCTTTGTTTTAGTGACAAAATAAAAAGAAAGAAAAAAAAGGAAAAAAAGAAGGAAAGCAAGAAGGGAAGTTATAATTTTTTAACGGGTAAATTTTTGTTTTAAATACCGACAGCTTTTCCCCCTTCAAATTTATCCAAATAGCATTATTTCTGTGCAAATGTATATGCTGAACTCAAATCAACTATTAGTTACTGAAGAAACTTACCTGTTTTGCTTTGAAAGTCCATTGGAGTAGATAGATCTATCTATCGCCTGGTTCACACTCAACCCACGTCTATTGAACAGGTTAAGAGGCTCATCCTTTGTTCCCTATTTAGGATGTGGTTTCCGGCTTTCTCTTTTCCAATCTTTTCACTACTAAGTAGCCCCCTGCACATCAGTGGCGTTACCTCCTTGCTTGGAGTGATACGATTATAAAAAAAAATAAATAAAAAACGAACTATATCTTGCACTTTTTCTCTCCCTTAATTCTCAAGAAATCATGTAATTAACTGCAGAATGACGTTCTACGTATGCAGCAATGTTCTGTCCTTTACTGAAACTTCCGGCGTTTTACTCCCTGTATGAACGGAATAAGCGTAGAAATGCAATAGCGCATTACTTTCATTACCTGAAGTACATCTCTGGAAGTATCAGTAAATGAAGAAAAATCGACCAAAAATCTGCCAAAATTTGTCGTAGAAAAAGTGCGAGATATAGTTCGTTTTTTATGGAGATTTAGATAAAAAAAGGTAAGTTTCTTCAATAACTAACATGAGTTAAGCATATACATTTGCACAGAGATAATGCTATTTTGGATAAATTTGACTGGGAAAAGCCGTCGTTACTTGAAACGAAAATTTACCGTTTAACGTTTGATTTTTAGTAAAATTGAAAAAAAAATTCAATTTCAAATATTTTCGATTGAACACGCTTGCGCCATAAAATAAACTCCAGCGTTCATATTTATGATCGTTTCTGCAATATTTTCTAAAAATTGTTAAGCTCAAAATCTTTACTGCTGTGATAGGGGAATTTCTACGAATATATTATTGTTGTAGAACTCGCTATGAACTTATTCAATCATTGACTTAAAAATTAAAATTAATCAGAAAAAGAAAATAGGAAAACCGTAGAATTTTCACTGGTATTTCTAGTTTTAGATATTTCTCGAGAGAAATATAATAATAGAGATAGCTCCTGCTATCCACCTAGGGTCCTTGACAGAATTCAACGGAAAATCTGTGATGTGATCGATTCCGACTTTTTTCCCCGTTTGAAACAATCACGCACATATATAAATCTACCATCCGCCCGTGCATTGAATACTGCTGCCATATATGGTCGGATGCTTCCTACTATCCACCTAGGGGTCCTTGACAGAATTCAACGGAAAATCTGTGATGTGATCGATTCCGACTTTTTTCCCCGTTTGAAACAATCACGCACATATATAAATCTACCATCCGCCCGTGCATCGAATACTGCTGCCATATATGGTCGGATGCTTCCTACTATCCACCTAGGGGTCCTTGACAGAATTCAACGGAAAATCTGTGATGTGATCGATTCCGACTTTTTTCCCCGTTTGAAACAATCACGCACATATATAAATCTACCATCCGCCCGTGCATTGAATACTGCTGCCATATATGGTCGGATGCTTCCTACTATCCACCTAGGGGTCCTTGACAGAATTCAACGGAAAATCTGTGATGTGATCGATTCCGACTTTTTTCCCCGTTTGAAACAATCACGCACATATATAAATCTACCATCCGCTTGTGCATCGAATACTGCTGCCATATATGGTCGGATGCTTCCTACTATCCACCTAGGGGTCCTTGACAGAATTCAACGGAAAATCTGTGATGTGATCGATTCCGACTTTTTTCCCCGTTTGAAACAATCACGCACATATATAAATCTACCATCCGCTTGTGCATCGAATACTGCTGCCATATATGGTCGGATGCTTCCTACTATCCACCTAGGGGTCCTTGACAGAATTCAACGGAAAATCTGTGATGTGGTCGATTCCGACTTTTTCCCCGTTTGAAACAATCACGCACATATATAAATCTACCATCCGCCCGTGCATTGAATACTGCTGCCATATCTAGTCGGATACTTCCTACTATCCACCTAGGGGTCCTTGACAGAATTCAACGGAAAATCTGTGATGTGATCGATTCCGACTTTTTTCCCCGTTTGAAACAATCACGCACATATATAAATCTACCATCCGCCCGTGCATTGAATACTGCTGCCATATATGGTCAGATGCTTCCTACAATCCACCTAGGGGTCCTTGACAGAATTCAACGGAAAATCTGTGATGTGATCGATTCCGACTTTTTTCCCCGTTTGAAACAATCACGCACATATATAAATCTACCATCCGCCCGTGCATCGAATACTGCTGCCATATCTAGTCGGATGCTCCTGCTATCCACCTAGGGATCCTTGACAAATTTCAAAGGAGAATCTCTAATGTGATCGATCCTGATTGGCAGTTCAGATAAAGTCACTTTCTCACCGGCGCAATGTGACTTCCTTGTTCCTCTTCTACATATAATTTCACGGCTTCTGCTCTAATGAACTTAGCTCACTGGTTTCCCTTATATATGAATTTACTAGAGCCACAAGATTAGCAACTAGGTCTCACACTTTACTGTGAAACCAATAAAATAAAAACGCAAATTCTCCTCCATCAGCTTCTTTTCTCGCACTTCACGCCTGTGGAATTCCCTTCAGTTTACTTACTTCCTCGACAGATAAACTCTCCAAGAATTTAAACTGAAAATCAATAGAAATCTCACTAACCTACATCCTCTCTCTCTCTCTCCTCCCCTCTCTCAGGCGCCTTTCTCCGTCCAGTCCACTTTCATCAGTATTCTCATCCATCTCTTACCCAATCCCTGACACCCCCTATAACCAGACACTCTTTCTCATAACTTTTCAACTATGTAACACCCTGCAAAACAGTGGCTGTAAAATGCCTTGCTCGGGGCGATATGATTATAAAAAAAAGTCATAATCACAGTATACGTTTTGAAAATGATAGTTTCGAATTTTGAAATATTTTACTGCTTGTTCTGCAACATTTATTTTTGAATGTTAAATTTAAGTTTTAATGCGCCAGTTTCTTACAAATTTGGGATGTTTTCCATGAAACAAAAAGGCGTGTACATATTTCGGTAGAACCATTCCATTTGAAAAAATATATATATGTTAATTCATTTTAATGGGAATCATGACTTTGAATGCTGTAATAAGCCCGTCCCTAAGGGAATAGCCGAAAATTTCATGCTAAAATTCTGTGTGAAAATGGGCGGACTAGAGTTGATAATCTTTAAATTATTAGACATTTATTTCGACATTAAAAAATATTTATGACGAAGGCCACAGGCGTCTGACATTTTATATAAAGAAAATAACGTAAGTAAGTATTCACCGGTTTAAATTTTCGTCACATGGGAAACATTAATAAAGATACTTAGCCAAGATAATTCAAGTATAGAGAACTATATCATTATATTACTAAAGACAATACGGAACAAATTGAGACATAACCTGCAAACTCTAATAGCCATGTTATCTCTATCACTGTTTCTGTATCTCTATCTATCTATCTATCTATCTATCTATCTATCTATCTATCTATCTATCTATCTATCTATATTAACTTTTGATGATAATAGCAACTGAGTTTTCTACTTATTTTTACAGAAGCTAAAGAAATGAATTTATACCTTTCCCAATGGCATTTGATTAAAATTTAATGTTACAATCAGTGTCGAAGTTGGAAAACTTCCCATTTTCCTCATCAATAAGAAGCAAAGCTCGGCGCGCGGATGCAGGCACACACGCATGTACACACACGGATATGTATAGAACCGCACACAAGGCCTCACATAAATATAGACCACAGACACAGACACACACACATGCACACAGACGACACTCAAAGACACACACACACACACACACACACACATACATATATATATATATATATATATATATATATATATAAAATTGAAATCAATAAATACATGAATAGCAACAGGCTTTTCAACCAGAGGCATGAAATCATGATAACCTGCAGAAACATTAAAGAATTAACCTTACAATCATGCTAAAATACTAAAAATGCCAAAGTTAGGACCCCTTAGAGTTGATAAACCTTTATAATATCAACAACACTCTTACATCAAATTTTATCTATTCCATAACACCTACTGTGATTTATTTTAAAGTTTTATAGAAAAAAGTGATTTCCTAAATTTAAAATTAAGGTTAAATACCTAAAATTAGATTAATTCTAAAAAATATGAGTTTAAATAAAAACAGTGCATAGTTGTACAATTAAATAAGAAAGATAGGTCCAGTAAATGATAACTATTATCCATACCTCATCTCAACTGATACTATTCTTCCCCACGCTTACTTCCTTACTCTCCATCTTCACTAAACCCGAAGAAAAAAATCCAGCCACTACGCCATCAAAAGCTTTACAATATCTTAATTTTTAAATTTGTCTACAAAATTCCCGACTTCATTAAGCAACTCTATCACCCAACAACTTACTCTTTGCAAAATTCCAACGGACAATTTACAAGACTTATTTCCTTATCATCAACCCCATCTACATCTCACACATAATTCGCCAAATATAAGAAAATAGACTTTTCATTACTTTCCACACCATCTGAGAAGACATTGCCATTTCAATGTCGAAACAAAATGTACAGTTTGTAGTGGATAAACATTTGTACATGTTCTAAACTTAATTTATAATAAATATTCACAGTTCTATATTATATATCGAGCACTATTTTAAATTAATGTTTAGAACGTTGTAAATTTTTCTTTGTTCCTTATTCACTCGTACATGCACACATTTATAGACATAAGCACTAATGTACGCACGCACGTGCAGACATATGTATACATGGTGCAATGGGTAAATTGCCTCCATATTAAATTTTTAATTTCCCGCATGCGCGAAGATAGTTATAGATTTTGCCGACAGCACTGTATAGTAGGTACCGTTGGGCACCGTCTTTGAGAAAATAAATACTACGACGCAATTCACTCTATTAGAAATTCGGAAACGGCATACCGTACTGCTTGGCATTCGCACCGGAAGCTCTAATACGAAAGTTTTAGTGCGTTTAGGTGTCAGTATGATGATAGTGCAGAGGATTTAGTAAAAGTTAGAATATATATACAGTCAAGGCCTTGTTGTTTGGAGTAAGCACTAATGATGGCGAAGTTAAGTCTTCATCTATCTTGCCACAGGGCTCCAAAGCCGGTATTAAATAAGCTGAGATGAATGTGCTGCCATGTCTCAAGAGATGGGCTGATGAAAGACCCTATATCAAACCCATGCACCATGCCAAACAAGTAGGAGAAACTAGTCATGGCTGTCAAACAATTTCTTCGACTACCACACCTCTTACATCTAGCTATCTAATTCCCCAGACTTGTACCCGATTGTTTATTATTTGTGGGGAGTAATTGAGCAAGAGAGCTAAAAACTCATTTTAAGATCAAAGATGAAATGAAGGAATGAGTAATAACAGCAATCACTAATGTAAACAAGGTGGCCTTCTAGAGGAGATAAAGGGGATTCCGAAATCGTCTGAAAGCCATGGTGGAAGTCAGTAGCGATTCTACTAAGTTAATTTACTTATTACTATTTTTAGATATTTTGTGTAATTTTGGTGAACATATCCTAAAAAGAAAAGTCACTTTATTTTCATTTTTGAGTAATTTAGACGATAATTCATTCATCGAACTCGGTATATATATATATATATAAACACACACACATACACACAAATATGTATATATATATTGTCCTATGTCAAAAGCATAACTCAGAGTTTCATGTTTTATGCAAACAACAGGTGCACCTGATGATTGCCTAACGCATGAAAGTGTTAATCGATCGGACCATTAACAAAGGACAGTATATATATTTATTAATTTATATATAAAATAGCCCGGTTTATACGAATTAAATAGTGTTTTATTAATACCTGAACAATCATACTATGCATATGTGCACTCTCATATGTATATTTAATAATTAACGTTAATATAACTTTATATATATATATATATATATATATATATATATATATATATATATATATATAAAATTAGTTAATTACTTAGTTTTTGGTCATAATTAAGTTAGACCAATACACAATTTAGTTAAAAAGTGTTCACTGCTCTTATATCGTAAAACCTTTGAATACTTTTCACTTAGAAATGAGTTATTTCGTCACCTATGTTTCCACCTTTCGGTGTTTTCAGAAGTTTTACAATAATTTATTTTACCCTCACGTAACAAAGATCTTCTATGAACGCGAAATTTTAAAGATTAGAAGAAGTTACTTAGGGGTCTTAGAACACTTTCATCTATGATTGTATGATTCTTTAGGTAATTATTTTTATGGTTGAACTTGGACCTCATGTCTGCTCTTTCATTGAGTAATTTATTTTTAGTATTTGCTTGTATTTCTGAGAGGAGTTAGTGTTTACAATATCTACATTATTGGGATTATTGTCTTCATCTTTGTTGACATTAGTAGGACGTTTCGGTCGTTGTACGCTCCGGCTTTCCTCAGATGCTAGGAATTTTGAACCGAACCCATTATTACAATCACTTGAGTATATGAACACCATTCATTGCCTAGTGTCTCTTCTGGAAGTCATGAGTTATCTTGCCCTAACCTTGTAAGTTACTTGCTCCCCACTGCTTTAACCAGGTACTGAACTCACAACACTATGGATCAAGTGACAGAAACTAACCAACGTTTATATCTACTGGGCCATATGGCCTTAAGTAACTTAAGTAACAAGGATATAACGTATGGTAACTTCAGTAGCCACTCAAAATGACCGTTTTTAACTCTATCCAATTGTTGTTTCTGCAAAATAAGGAAATAAAAAAGTAATTAGACATTTAAAACATGATTAATTTATTAACCTCTACGTTGTCCGACATTTGCTTTAGCATATATATATATATATATATATATATATATATATATATATATATATTGTAATTTTCATATTACAATGGTTTATAAAAGCGTTATATCGCTATACAAACATTTTCTTTTTTCAGAACAATACTGTTTTTTAGGTTATAAGAAGAACGGTGAAAATTATTTATTTTGAAAGTATAAGATGAATTCATGGTTATTTAAAAAAATTAAGAGTGGTATTTGAAGAAAATGTGTGAATATTTTTCAGTTAAATATGGGAATTATGTAACCATGGAGTTTTAACATTTGGGTCGTGAAAGTAAGCAAGATAGCTTGATGTCTAGACATTGTGACTTTTTAATTTTATCTGGATAAGATAGATTGTGGGGACCATAGATTTT
The DNA here is from genome assembly GCA_037127315.1 of Ascarosepion bandense. Lineage (NCBI taxonomy): Eukaryota > Metazoa > Mollusca > Cephalopoda > Sepiida > Sepiidae > Ascarosepion > Ascarosepion bandense. Next base: position 5,114,908 of record JBBBDQ010000269.1, read on the forward strand.
TTAAATGGGTAGACAATAATTTTTAACAGGTGGTTAGGTTTTAGGATTTTTATTGGACTCGTAATTTTTTGTGCTACTATCTCGCGGATAAAAGCTAGCATGTTTTGGTTAGAATTAGGATTAAATAATTGATGTATATTTATGTATATTGTAGTAAGAAAACATTTAAGGATTGTGTGTCATTTACTTTAGTAAAACAATTTTCACTTTTTAAATTATGTTTGAACGTAAGTTATGAATAAAACATTGAAATTAAGAGCACTTTTTATAAAAGTAAATGGTTGAGCAGATGGTTTTAATCTACGTGTTCTTTCACTTTTTTATTATGTATATATATATATATATATCTGTGTGTGTGTGTGTGTGTGTGTGTGTGTGTGTGTGTGTGTGTGTGTGTGTGTGTACGTGTGTGAGGGAGAATTAAATTACTTGAATCAAATTTTAATTTTGCTGGTAAAGCTAATTAAATGTTAAATTTTCACACAAGGCTTATTAAGTGGTTTCTATAAAGAGATTATAAAAAATGTCGATGGTTAATTTTGATTATATTCTTGTTGTTTTTTTTTTAATCATATCACCGAGCAAGGCGGTAACGCCACTGGTGTGCCGAGGGCTACGTAAGAGTGTAAAGATTAGAGGAGAGAAAACCGGAGACCACATCCTAAGCAGGGCACAAGGGATGAGCATCTACACCTGTTCAATAGACGTGCGTGGAGTGTGAACCGGGCGATAGTTTAGTCCATCTAATCCAATAAAAGATTTAATATACAAAGTGTGCTCAACTCTTTGTTTATTTTACTGGGATTTTTGCTAAATGTTAACAAGTGGCAAAAACTTCTTCATGTGCCGGGTTCTTTCAGGACGTACGCGATCATTGACATCCACTTGGCCCTGTCTCTTGACACAGATTTCTTCCTCTTGGTATCTCTCCCAAACTCCGTATTGCAATCTATTTGCTCAGGCCTATCAAGTAGGTAAAGCACTGCTTTCTCCTGTCTCTCTTTCCCTCCGTGCATAGGATAATGCTGTCATATATGGGCAGGTGCCTCTGCTGTTTATCTCAGTGTTCTCGAAAGGCTATAAAAGAGAATCTGTAATGTGATAGGTCCCGACTCGGTAGCTCGAATCTAGCCATTTTCTCACCGGCGGGATGTGGCTTCCCTCTGTCTATTCTACAAATAATTTCATGGCACTGATCCGGCGAACTTTAGTCACTCGCGTTCCCATCACAAGAATATTCTCGTGCAACCCGACTGGCAACAAGGTCCCACCCATTTACAGCTGGATCAACCAAATGCAGCCGATAATTTTACTCCACCAGCTTCTTTTCTCGCACTTCCCAAATGTGGAACTCCCTTCCCTATACTTGTTTTCCTGAGGGCTTGAAACTCCAGAAATTTAAATGCAATGTCAATACCCATCATTAATCCACTTGATTTCACTTCTTTCTACATCACTTTGTATATCTTGTTCTTCTCCTTTCTCTCTACCTTCGCAACTCTCTTCACACATGTGTTCCCATTCTTCTCTTGCTCTTGCTCTGACTCCTGTGGTTCGTCTTTCCCTTCACTTTTCTCCTGACTAAACTTTTATTCTTATGTAGACACCTGCGCATCAGTGGCGGTACCGCCTTGTTTGGGATGAAACGATTAAAAGAAATATATGTCCTATGAGTGTTACATTCTCCAGGCCATACTTCCTCATTATATGTCCCAGGAAACTCATCTGTCTTTTCCTTAAGTTAAGTATGAGTTTTCTCCTCGTTTCCATCCTCTCTAAGACCTCTTCGTTAGTCAGGTGCTCCATCCGCATCCATCAGCATCCTTCAGTAAAACCACATTTTTGCTGCCTCAAGCCTCTCATTCATCCTTGAGAAAATCGTCCAACATTCACTTACATGCAGAAGAATAAGTATCACATTGCCATCCAGTACTTTCTTCTTAGTTTCTCTTGAGAATTTCCTGTCTTTCAGTAATCTGGTTAGCATTTAAAATGCGTCCTTGGTCATGCCAATGCGTCTTTGGAACTTGACACTTTGCATCCTTTCTCAGCATGCTTCCCAGGTATTTAAATTTATATACTTTTTTATTTTAGTTTCTCCGACCTGCAGTTGTCATTCTGGGGTCTGCATTTTACTGACTTTTCTCGCTGAAATGGCCATCCAAGGAATTTAAATTACGAAATTTTTGTATTAAAAAAGCATCACTAAATTACAAGATGAAAAACTTATAACCGTTAAACCCGAACTGAAAGATCTACTTAAGGCTGAAGCAATCAAAGATCGCCATGATAAAAGCAGAAGCTCATCAAAAATTCTATCGAAACAACTAAAAAGTGCTGCGCACGAACTACGCAACCACCTTCACATAATTGTAAAAAAAGCTGACAAGGCTAACATCTTTGTTGTACTTAACAAATCAGATTACAACACAAAACTCAACCACATACTCCATGACCACACAAAATTTAAAAAAATTAACAAAAACCCGACACACCAACTAAAATCTAAACTTAATAAACTCATTAGTGCCAACAACGCTGATCAGAATTCCTTAAAACTCCCTAAAATTATTGGTGACTATAAACCTGGTTACATATACGGAACCATAAAAACTCATAAACCTAACTATCCTCTCCGCCCTATCATATCCCAAATTCCTACTCCTGTATACCAGTTAACTAAACATATTAACCAGCTTATCACACCCTACCTTCCGAGTAAATACAGCATAAAGTCAACCCTAGAGGCAATCCAAATCCTCAAGAGTGAAAAACCTAATAATGAAATCATAGCTTCACTTGATGTGGAAAACCTTTTTACTAATGTACCCGTCAGTGAAACTATTGATATAATTATAAGAAATGTTTACAGTAATCCTTCATTACCCCCACTCAAAATTAATCCCAACATCCTAAGAAAAATTCTACTAGCTTGTACTACTGAAGTGCCTTTTGTTGATCCAAACAACACTACATATATACAACGTGACGGAGTCTCCATGGGTTCAGTGCTTGGTCCGATTTTTAGTAATTTCTACATGTCTAACCTTGAAATTACTACCTTTGCAAAATTTACAAAACCATCACTATATCTACGATATGTTGATGATATCCTACTATCAATTAAAAATACTGATGAAATCTTACAACTTCAAAAACAGTTTCAAAATAACTCAGTTTTAAAATTTACTTATGAACTTAGCAAAGATAACAAAATTCCTTTTCTTGATATATTAATTAACACTGACAACAATAAATTTACTATCTCACCGTATCAAAAACCCACTAATAAAAATCCCTCCACACTCAATTATATTAGTGAATGCCCCCACTATTACAAAATAGCCATTATAAAAAATCTATTATACCGTGCAAAAGTCAATTCATCTACAAATCAGATCTTCTACAGTGAACTAAAAAACATAAAACAGACACTCATCAATAATAATTTTCCCAACTACATAGTTGATGAACAAATACATTACTTTCTTAAAAAGCTTAACATGAAAAAACAACACATGATACTAACCCAACCAATCCTAAACATATCACTCTCTTATACCGTAGCCAGATGCACTCCAACTACCAACTAGATGAAAACATCCTAAAAAAACTCATAAATACTAATATTTCTCCGACAGACTCTATCAAAAGAATTAAGTTCATTATATATTACACTAAATCCACTACATCTAATTCATTTGTCCGCAACGACTCTTCCCCCACCGTTAGTGATTTGCAAAAAACCAATGTAGTATATAAATTCATATGTCCATTTAGAGAATGTATCTCTAACAACCTCAATAATATCTACATCGGCCACACCACAAATTCGCTCTCACGGCGTCTAACGTTGCACTTAAATAAAAATTCAAATATATTCCGTCATTTAGAACAACACGGTTATCAACGCACACTTCTGAGAAAAACGCTCGTTGATAACACGTACATACTCAAACAAGAAAATAATAAGCAGAAACTAAAAATCCTCGAAGCACTCTACATTAAACAATTTAAACCTGGTTTGAATACAATCAATTTCGATATTTCCAACAACGTACTCAAATGTCTGTAATCAGACCAGGGACCACAACACCACTATTTTGTCACTATCTTCGGCCATCCGCCACGGTAGGGATGGACTTATATTTTCAATTCATTTATCTTTATTGTTAATAGATTAAATGTTCTATGTTTACTGTGTGTTAATATTTACTCTTTGATAATGGCTTATGTGAGCCGAAAGCTTAGACCCGATAAAAAATTCAACAAATACTGTGATTTTTTGTTGTCTTTTAACGACATCACCATCAAGTATATCAGACGGTATGAACGGATCCTACACAAAATTAATAGACAAAACTTGTCTATATTATTCAATGAAACCTGCATTAATGAAAAAATGCTGCCAAAATACACACAATATATATATATACATATGTGTGTGTGTGTGTGTGTGTGTGTGTGGAATATATAATTCGAAATCAGACAAGCTGAATGAAAAAGTGAAGAACAGGTAGAAAAGTGTTTTTGTCTAACATGTTTCACTTAAACATGCTTCATCACAGAATTATAAAGACGAATTATTTTTTTAAATGATTTTTTTAAAGTTTTTAAAATCATTCGTTTTTAAAAACTCTCTGAAGATGCTTGTTAAAGTGAAACATGTTAGATTAAAGACACATTTTTTCTATTTGTTCTTTACTTATTCAATTGGGTATCAAGTATACAGTAAAAATTTCGTTCATTAATATAATATATTGTTGGCTCTGCCTATTCAGTTATTTTGATTATGCATTCAGCACATTTTTGAAATAACGGTCTACTGGTCTAATCAATAAATCTGTTACTGTTACATATATATATATATATATATATATATATATATATATATATATATATATTAGATAAGCTCCCAAAGACAGGATAGTACTTAAATATACTACATTTCTTGATATAAACTGAGCCCCCACCCCTCCAAAAAAAAGAATAACCAGGAGATAATACAAGCGATAGGTATCAAAAGTAACTGGAACTTAAATCTAGACCCATAGAAATACTACCTACTTTAAGATGTAAAATGCCCTATATACATGATATGATGACGGATTAATGACCAGTACATTTTCTTGGAAAGGTATTAATCCGTATATTCATTCCAGTTATGGGTTAAATAGCAGGACAGATTGGGTTCTATAGCCTTGGTCGGCAACCAGTCTACCGCAGAAAGCAATGGCAACCTACTGCGGGATAATCTTCTGCCCAGTCAGTCATGTCTCTTTCGAGACACGATCGCCCAAGCGTGTATCACGTATGGCACTTAACTGACTGATATTTTCCTACAAATAATCCGCTCAAACTGTATGTAGCACATTCTTTTAACTGGATTAAGTTTATCCAACGTGGTGAGTTCACATAACTCTCTGCATCACGGTGTGACTACAAACAATCACGCATTTACCATCAGAATTCCAGATATAAAAGTAAAAGTAAACTTATAAAATTGCATCCATGTGTGCAGCTAATCTCCTGCAACGACCTGCTATGTATGTAAATATGTAAGGAATATGGATGTTAGGTATGTAGAATTGATAGAAAGAATTACTACAGAGAACCCACTATCAGGGGATTGAAGCTATAATTTAAAACCAACCCTGACAGAGAGATCATTTAGTAAGAATGAAAGATGACAGAATACTAAATATCTCCTATGTTTAGAGTTAACGGAAGGAAAAGAGACCTGCTCATAAAATAAAACTGTTTCTTAAACTATTCATGCCGACCAAGCCATTTTTAGGATGGTGGGAATTAATATGTAATTTATAGAAAGTTTTAATTAATATCGGATTTTGATACAACTAAGGCGCATTTCTTTTTCAAGCCAATAACTAATACCAGAATGTAATTAATAACATATGTTTATTTTAATCTCTATAATTCAGAGTGGATTTTAATGTCAGCGGCAATGGATTAAGAACAGTGTGAAAACAACTTTTGACAAAATATAACTCTTGATAGACCAATGAAATTCTTTATGATTAGATCTGGTTTCGGTGGTGAAAACCAATTTATGACAGTAGGGGGTAATTCCCAATTATTCGACGAGAGTCTAAACATATGAACAGAGCATTCGAATGAGATTTGATATTTACTTGCGATTGTAGCTTCTTGTTTTTCTTTTTTTCATATTCTGTGTTTCTTCAGAAAGTAGGTGCTCATGGACATCCACTTGCACCTGTCTTTTGTAGCTCTCAATATTTTTCCTCTTGGTATCTCTCACAAACTCCGCTCAACCATACATTTGCTCAGGCCTATTAAGTAGGTCATGCGCTGTTTTTCTCTGTCTCTCTTTCCTTCTATTTGATCTGTGAGTATTAGATTCACTGGTCATTTTTTCTCATTACGTGTCACAGGAACCTCAGCTTCGTTTTCCTGATGTAAATCTTGCATCGTCTCTCCAACCTCGTCGTTGCTCAAGTGCTCGGTCCATAGTATCCTTAGCATTCTTCTGTAGGACTACATTTCTGCTGTCTCGATCTTCTACTTCTTCTTGAGGAAATTGTCTAACATTCGCTGCCATACAAAAGGACACATATCACATAGCAATCCAGAAATGTTTTCTTTGTTTCCAATGAGATTCCCCTCTCTCTCTCTCTCTCTCTCTCTCTCTGCCTCTCTCTCTCTCTCTCAGTACTCTGGTTACCTTTTCAAATGCATTCTTACCCATGCCTATGCGTCTTCGTATCTCGGTATCGTACTTTCCATCCTCTGTCAGAACAATTCCAAGTTATTTAAATTTATTCATTTTTGTTTATATTTCTGAAATGAGGTATTATTTACAGTATTTACATTATTCGGACTATTGTCCTCATCTTTGTTGCCATTTGTACGACGTTTCGGTCGTTGTACGCTCCGGCTTTCTTCAGGTGCTAAGAATTTCGAACCGAACCCTTTATTACAATCACTGGGCTATATGAACTTCATTCCTTGCGTGCCTTTTATAGTAGCCATGAGTTATCTCCCTCTAATTCTGTAAGTTACTTGTTCACCACCAGAGTTGTGAGTTCAATACCAGGCTACAGCAGTCGGAAACAAGTAACTTTCAGGGTTAGAAATAGATAATTCATGACTACCAGATGAGTCACTACTACGCAAGGCATGAAGTTTTTCTGTTTTATTTTAGTTTGTCCAGCCTGTATTTTGCATTTTGGGTATTTGTTTTTACTAATGAACATACATATTTTACCGGCCATATTTATTAGACCGCTCCAGTTTTTTTTTTAAAATTATGTATTTCATTCTATTTGTAATATTTATTGCCAAGTGGATATTTCTACATTTTTTTTTATTACTTTTAAAAATTTTATAAGGCAGCCAGGATCCCTTTCCTTCGACCAGCCAATAAAAAGAAGAAACTAGCATGGGGAAGAAAGCACAAAAACTGGACACCAGAGCAGTTCCTTTTATGCACATGTTAATGTGCAGTAAACAAAAGAACCATTCATTTAGAATTATCCACTTATATGCAATAACTATTATGAAATACATCATTTTTAACTGGGATTGCCTAATAATTATGGCCGGTTGTGTAGCTACTGTTTATAAAACAAATGCAGTGTAATTTACGCTAATGTAAATGTTAAAATTCATCCTCAGAGACAAAGCTAAAGAAAAGTGTCGTCATGAACAATCATGCCACAAGGAATCTTTCATTTTGTAGAATATGTGAGTTGCAACGTCGCCATTATCATATACAATGATCTTCAAGAGTTAAAATAAAATTCCTCGAAAAAAATAAATGAGAATAGGTTAACGTAAAAAAGAATTAAGGTGAAAAAAAAAACTTTACAGAAGCAAGAAAAAGAAACGTAAATATAGAGATAATAGCAGGAAGAGATAGATAAGCTTTCGATATAATCGTGTATGAAAATTCTTCAAAAACAAACTAATAATAAGATAATAATAATAATAATAATAATAATAATAATAATAATAATAATAATAATAAGTGAACACATTAAATATTAAGTTATTTAACGACTTTACTATCTTGAAGCAATTTTGTTTCGTTACAGGAGTTTTATCTCGAGGGATTGATCTTCTTACGTGAGATATCGTCAGCTATTTTAGTGTTTTGGCGTCCTCAGGCATTGTCCTCAAACGCCATTAGCAATTAATACTTTCCTTTTAAGATATGTCACCTCTGAATAGTTTGTAAAGATATATTTTTAAAACTGCAGGTTTGTGTCGAACACACTAAAAAAAAAACGAGAAATTCAATATTTATTTCTTTCGAGTTGAATGTCTAAAAAATCAACTACCTAGTTTCGCTCGACTTCTTACATATATTGGTGATAAACTAGAAACGATTTATCAACCTTTCCTGTGGCTAAGCTAACTTCACGATTCCCACCAGTGTCGAGTTCTCAATTTGAACTAAACCCTGGATTTTAACTACTTATATTCCACTTAGGCTGACCCTCCCTATTTATATCATTAGAGTTCCTCGACAGATTTGTTTCAAAATTTGTGTTGTAGGCTGTAGTAAGCGGTACGATATATTTATTATACAAATCCTTGTAAACATTTGCGGGTAAATATGAACAAGCAAAAAAGGATAACTGTTCATCGTGATATACTATCACACTTTCGACTGCACAAAATTATCCAACGTAACCCACCAATTTTCAAAACAGCCTGACAAACGTAAAGTCTAAATCGCCGAACATAATGTCGCTACATTTTGTTAATCTTGTCCATGGATTTTCGACAAAATGAAGAAGACGCAATGGGTATAAACACAGAACATTATATTTCCATGCAAGCTCAATTAGACACTCATAAATCAAATCAACTTTGTGTTTTTGTTTGTTTGTTTTTATTTGGGGAGGGTTCAGCATTAAATATTGCTGGATACATAGTGAGTGTTTTTGCTTCTTAATAGACTGAAAAAACGTATAGTGTTTCTCTGTCAGCGGCCCTAAGCTCATCTCACGCGACAGAATAATTTCAGTCATAGTGCGTTTTCATTGGCCAGTTCAACCCCAGTAGTAGTCAAGACTTTCTGGGTGAGTTTCATTTAACCGTGTCTTTATCTCTAGAATGATTGCTAACTAGGGCTACAGAAACCAGTCTATTTTACTGTTTAACCTATAGCTGGAGTACAAGAGATTGATTTATATATTCTTCAATATTTGCTCGTAAAAGTATGTAAGGAACTCTGCTTGAATTCCAATTCCACTCCCTGCTTTTACATACCTAACTGTTTATTACACCACACGCACATCCAAATAATAACAGATTAACAATGTGAATTAATGAATAATAACTCATGATCGAGCTTTCCATTTTAATTAATATATTTTTATAAAAAGAGATCTAAATTTAAAATATTTATACTAAATAATATATGGTGAAGAGGTATTAATTACAGTTGACAGCATTAGTTGGATGTGGGTGAGAAGTATTTACCAAGTTCTCCTTGCTTGAAAAACAGCATTCGATGACCCAGTATTGCAACAAATAATGTTAACCCTCAAGGGCCATTCGTATCATATTTCATACAGTATGAAAACAAGCCTTGAAAGAAATATTTTCCTGAAATATTTTTTAAGAGAAATATTTTATAAATTTCAAATGAAAGTAGTACTGACTGCTCAGTCAATGAATACCAAATGTTTCCTTATAGGGAAATACCAAATGTTTCCTTATAGGGAAATACTGTATCAAATATGATACGAATGGCCCTAGAGGGTTAACAACAAGGACGAACACCAGTATTAGCTCTTTTGCTATAGTTTGGTTGGACTTTGGGGGTGAAGATTCATAAATGATATCACTGTCTATTGCAGCTTAATTTATTGTTCATGTGCCCGTTGTTTGGCTGAATACTCTTTTACAGTTGCGACTCAAGAAATAGATTTGCAGTTGCTGGAGAAATCGGATTGATGGAACTAGTTCTTGATAATATTTTTGTACGCTTTCTTTTGTTTAGAATACTTTCTGATACCACCAATGCCTCCATATTGTTCTGTACGCGAACATTATATCTTATTGGCTATGTTTGACAGTACATCTGATAATCCTTTACAATAACTTCTTGTACATTTTGAATTGGGTTACAATCCACCAGCATGTACTAACTACTTCTCCGAAATTACACTTTCGAGGACAAATGTTTTCAATCCCCCAAATATTGCTTGCCCACTGTAAGTTAGATCATTAATATTAGTGATGGCATTAGACAAATGTACATTATTAAATGGGCTTACGCTTGAGAAATCGTATGTGGCAGCGTTATAAGACCCAAGAGTCTTCACTGTATACAATATTGGTTAGAACAGTGTTCGGAAGTGTTTATATATATATATATATATATATATATATATATATATATATACTAAATACAATATTCAAAATCTAATCAAGGTTGAGGGATAATTAAGCAGAATTACTTTCATGCCTACACGTAAACATCGATTCAATTCTCTTGTTTACTAAGCCAGGATTACTTAAGTGTTTTATTTTTAAACTAATTTTTTTAAAGACCTAAATTACATCTATTATCTTCGTCACTGTAATATATGCCTATTGTTTGAATAACCCTTGTAATAATTGTTGTATTCCAACCCTTATTTACTTGCCAGAAATGTTTTGAGAGAAGTGATGTTTGCTTTTATGATGTGCGTGACGGTGCAAGGATGTGCCTTATGGGTGTCATGGATATCTGCTCGAGAACGACAAATCGCGGAGTCGATTTCGAACTCTCAGTTGTATTCCTTGCATTCATTTACTCACAAATACTTTTGAGAAAGTTAAAGGTACAACCAAAAATGCCAAATACAGATGGGAGATACCAGACAAGTACAATAATTTAAATACCTAGGAAGTGTTCTAACAAGAGATGGAAAGTGAGACACAGAGATCCGAAGGCGAATTGGCATGGCAAAAGACGCGTTCCAGAAGATGAGTAAAGTACTAACACACAGGAAAATTTCACTAGAAACAAAGAAAAGGGTGCTGGATTGCTATGGTGTGTCAGTTCTTCAATACGGCAGTGAATGCTGAACAATATCATCGAAACTGAAGACAAACCTAAAAGCAGCGGAAATGTGGTTCTTCAGAAGAATGCTGCGGATATCGTGGACTGAGCATGCAAGCAACGATGAGGTGTTGGAAAGACTGGAAACAAAAAGGAAATTAATACTGAGAATCAGGAAGAGACAACTGAAGTTCCTGGTACATGCTATAAGGAAGGAGATCTTGGAGAACCTGTCAGTTATGTGTCTTTCGAGACATGATCACCCAAGGCGTGTATCACGTATGGCACTTAACTGACTGATGTTTATGTATTACTTAAAGTCATTCGATAATGGTAAAAACGAAATTTTCAAAATTTCATGAGGAACCAAAATAAAATTTGACATTGTTACCGGAATGTATGCCAGCTCGGTATGCAATATTGTCAGTCCTATATCGACCGTTTACGGGACAGGTCATATTTTGATGTTAGTTGCATTATTTCATTTTTAAATTCATTTATTTTCTACGTTGAACTTGAATTTGCTTAATTTCGTATATTTTTGTATCTTGGAATATAGATTTATAGATATTACTAACGCAAATATAGCCAATCATAACATTATTTTTGTAAAAACACTTTTTTAGTATCAGGGAATTATTAAAGTGTTTATGAATATTACGAATAAAACTTGTGTTGATCACATAATGGACCTACGGTATTTATGCTATTTTTGCGTTTTTATTTTTATTTTTCTAAATACTCTAAATTTACTTTCTCGTTGCTTAGTTCTGAAGCTTTTATTTTAAATTTTCTAGGGATGCATGACAATCTAACGCAAGCACTGAGAGGTAAGTTTCGCGTTTCACAGTGCGGAATTTACGCACTCACACACACATATACACAATCGCAGTTTATCCATAATTCTGTTCACAATATAGACGTCACTTCATTTGAAAATGACTTTGACGGTCGAAAGTACATGAATAAAATATTGATTATATTGGGATCTAAATCACAGATATACTGCCTCAATTACATATTTGTAATGTCGTTTGAATAAAAACAACATTACAAATATGAATATCAGGGAGTTTATCCAGAATTCTGATCCTAATATGAACGAAAATTGTATTTGAACTGACTGCGAAAGTCATGAGAACATGAATAAAAACAAGGGCACAAATATGTAATTCGGGCCGTAACCCATGATAATGAACAAAATATACACGACAATTTATTCGAAAAGGAACAAGAATTTGTAAAGAACTTTTATCAAAACGAAATTACATAGATGTATTTGGTAATAATTCTGATCAAAATATACACGTAAAGTCATTCGAAAATGGCTGTGCGTGTGTCGGAAATACTTCAATAAAGTTTTTTCAAATATTATAAAATATTAATATCAATTTAAGGTAATTTATCCATAATTCTGACACCAATAATGACGAATCATTGTTTGAAATAGACAGAGATTGTCGAATATTCTTAATTAAAATCAACTTTTAAAAAGATGAATTTCAGGCAATTTATCCACAATTCTGACAATAATAAAGACGAAAGTTTAAGCATAAACGACTGACAGTGGCGAAATTACATGACTAAAAAACAACAGTACAAGTATGAAAGTCTGGCAGGTTATACTTAGATCTGATCCCAATATAGTTTTTTTTTATGAAATTATTGAGATGATCGAAATTACATAAATTAAAAGATCATAACAAATATAACATTCAGGTAGGTAAGTCATAAATGTAATCTTAATGTAAACGATACTTTATAGTAAAATGACTTAAACGATCGGAAGTATTTGAATAAAACAACACAAATATGAATATCAGGCATTTTATCCACAATTCTGATGACAATATAGACTTCATTTAATTAAAAAATGATTGAGACGAACGAAATTACAGGATTAAAAAGGAAATCTTAATTATGAATTTCTGGACAATTTATTCATAAATCTGATCCAAATTTAGAAGATATTATATTCGAAATTGATTGAGATGTTCGAAAGTAATTGAAAATAACAATAGTACAGATATCAGTTTCGGGCATTTAATCTATAATTCTGATTCAAATACAGACGACACATTATTCTAAAATGACTGAACATTTGAAAGTTCTTGAATAAAAATGAAGGAACAAATATATTTTTAGTGCATTTTATCGCAAACATTGTTACCTATGTAGACGACGTTTTATACAAAAATGTTTGAGATGGTTGATAATTGTTGAATATAACAACAGTACAAATGACTGAGACTTTCAAATGTACCAAACAACATTACAAATAGTCTTTTCAGTCAGTTCATACATAATTCTGATAGAAAATATTGACGACATGTTATTCGATAATGTCGAGCGTACATGACTAAAAACTACAATACAAATATGCATTTAGCTCAGTTTATCCATAATACTGATTCCAAGATAGACCGCAACTTTTTCAAAAATGGCTGAGAGAGTTGATATTACTTGAAGAAAAGTCCTGTCTGAATATGACTTTTGGACAATTTATCCAAATTTCTGATCCTTATACAGACCACACTTGATTCGAAAATGACTGAGGCGTTCTAATGTAAGTCGGTTAACTGTCATACGTAAAACACGCTTGGGCGATCATGTCTCGAAAGAGACATGGCTGACTGGGCGGAAGATTATCCCGCAGTAGATTGCCATTGCTTTATGCGGTAGACTGGTTGCCTGCCAAGTCTATAGACCCCAATCTGTCCTGTTATTTAACCCATAACTGAAGGGAAGTAACGGATCAATACCTTCCCAAGGGTATTTCCGCGTAAGTGAATTCAATGAATTCAAATGGAATTCGAACTCGTCTCGCCGATTTGTCGTTCCTAGCCGATATCCACTGCACCACAACGCACATCCCGTTCTAAAGTACATGGAAAAAGTATTATACATATACCGTATAAATACATATATTACTGTAGTTTTTATCCACGTTCTAATGTACACGGATAAAACAACTGTAATATATGTATTTTGGACGGTATATGCATAATACTCATCAAAACATGGACAACATATTATAAGCGAACTCTAGAAGGTTGAAGTTTTATGAATAAATACCACTGTTTAAGTAGGAATATCGGGCTGTCTATTTACGGATTGGATCACAACAAAGAAGACACTTTATTCAGAGATGACTGAGACGGTCAAATGTACTTGAATAAAAATAACTGCACATATCCGAAGGCGAATTGGCATGGCCAAGAACGCATTTTAAAAGATGAGCAGAATATTCAGAGACAGGAAAATTTCGCTAAAACCGAGTACTCAATTGCTATGTGATGTCAGTTCTTCAACAGCAAATGCTGGACAATATCATCAAAGATGAAAGAAAAACTTTAAACAACTGAAACGTGGTTCTACAGAAAAAGGCTCCGTATATCATGGATCGGGTATGTGAGCAATGTTGAGGTTTTAGAAAGGATGGAAACGAAAGGAAATTAATACTGAGCATCAGGAAAAAAAGATGAAGTTCATGGGTTATGTGATAAGGAATGAAAGTTTGGAGAATCTGACACTCACAAGTCAGACAGAGGAAGAGAGAGAGAGACAGACAGAAGAAAGCAGTGGATAACATATTTGAAGGGCCTGACCAGGTGGACGGCAGAGTGGGGTTTGGGTGTGTTAATAGGAGAAAGCGCGATAAGAGCTACCCGCGATAGAGAGACGCGGAACGCGATGATCGCTTACACCCTGAACGGACATATCACATAGAAGAATAATAATCTATAATTCAAAACTAAATATAAAAGATTTTTTTCACAAATATCTAAGACGGTCTAACATTATGAATAAAAACTACATGACACATACGAATTTAAGGCAAGTCATACATAATTTTAATACCAATATAGATGGTATTTTATTCGAAAATGTTTGAAACTTTCGAAAGTACCTGAATAAAAACATTTGTATATCTATGAATTTAGGCTATAATTCTGTAAATAACAGAGACAACACTTTTTAGTAAAATGACTCGGAGTGTCTAAAGAATTTGAATAAAACAATAATGTAAATATAAATATCGGACATTTTAGATATAAAAGATATTTTATTAATATATTGCTGAGACTGTAGAAAGCAACGTAATAAAGTCAACTGCACAAATATTAATTTCGTGCAGTTTATTCATAATGATGGTACCAATATAAATGACACATTATTCGAAAATGAGTGAGAGGTCCGAAATCACTTGGTTAAAAAAAAATACAAATATAAATTGTGAATATTTTATCTTTAATTCTGATCGCAAGAGACACGACATATTAAAAATGACGGAGACAATAAAAATAGATCATATATAAATTTCAGCAATTTAATCCATAATTACCAATATTTGCCACATATTAGAGTAAAATTCTGTGTAGGTCATTAACAATTCTGATCCCAATATAGACGACACTTTATTCGATTAATGCCAGATAAGCTCAAAACGACCTGTATATAAAGAAAAATTCAAATATGAATTACGGTCACTAAACCATGTTTCTGATTCCAAAGCAGATGACCTTTTAATAAAAAATGACAATGACATTAGAAAGAACACGAAGAAAACATAATTACCAACATGACTTTTTGGACACTTTATACGTAAGTATGATCCTATTATAAAGAACGTTTTATTCGACTATATCTGAAGAACCACATGAATAATGACAGCCGTCCAAATATGAGTTTTAGGCAGTTTATCCATAATTTTGAACTCAATATAAAGAACACATTATAAGAAATGACTGACAGTGCCGAAAGCAGTAGATTAAAAAGAATTCATTACCATTATCAATTTCGGGCATTTTATCCATAATTCTGATCCAATATAGATGATACTTTATTTGAAAATGCCTGAAACGGCCGCAAGCAGATCATATAGAAAATTCAGGCATTTTAGCGATAATTCTTAGACAAAGATTTCTCCAAACATCACTAAAATCAAAATACAAATATGAAATTCGAGTAGTCCATTCATAATTCTGATCCCAATATAGACGATACATTATTTGAAAATTTGTAAGACGTTCGAAGTACTCTGATGTAAACTATAGTATAAATACTAACTTTGGGTATTTTATCCATAATTTCCATCCCACTATAGACGACATTTTATCTGAAAATTCTTGAGTCAGTCGAAAGTACACGAATATAAACAACAGTGCAGGTATGAATTTGGGGCATTTTTCTCTATAGTGCTTATGGCCGAAACGTTTTTCGAAAATAGATAAGGCGTTCAAAAATACTTAGATAAAAATGACTGTACAAGTATGACGTTAGATATGTTTATTTCCAAATCTTTACATAGTATAGAAAACAATTTATTTGAAGATATCTGAAACGTTCGTAAAAATATGTATGAAAAAACAACAT
Source organism: Ascarosepion bandense (assembly GCA_037127315.1). Classification (NCBI taxonomy): domain Eukaryota; kingdom Metazoa; phylum Mollusca; class Cephalopoda; order Sepiida; family Sepiidae; genus Ascarosepion; species Ascarosepion bandense. The sequence continues at coordinate 5,131,325 of JBBBDQ010000269.1, forward strand.
TAAAAATACAATATTTGCGTAATTTATCCAGAATTCTAATCCCAGTATAGGCGAAACTTTATTTGAAAATGCCTGAGACAATCTAAGCACTTAAATCTGATCTCAATTTCTCCGAAACCTTATTAGAAAATGAACGAGATGATCGAAAGTACGAGAATAAAAGCTAAAGTTAAAATTTGAATGTAAGAATTTATCGATAGTTCTGATTCCAAAACAAACGACACATTATTCTTAAATGAATTATACAGTCGTAAGAAAACGAATTAAAACAACGGTACAAACGAGAAATTCGGTGATTTTTGTCCATAATCTGAACCCCGTATGCACGACATTTTATCTAATAATGACAGAGGCTGTCGAATGTACATGAGTAAAGACAATTGTTAGGATTTTGATTTAGATCATGGTTTTTCCCTCTCTAATGTCCGTCATTTTGGGGGATGTGCCGTACTCGCCAGGCTTGGCAATGTGGGTTGGCAAAGAATTTAAACCATCAGTAGATTTCCTTGCGAAGGTGGCTGTTGACTCATAGGATCTCTTCCGCTCTTTGACAGGTCTGGTTTTTGTACCTGCACAGTACTTACACCTCCTGACCAAGCTTGCACCCAGCGGTGGCGCCGGTTTAGTCACCGACTACCTGGGTTATGTGGTACGATTAACATGCATATCATTTAACACAGTACTAACTATGAATCAACAGCCACCTACACATGCAGATCTAGTTATGTTTTAAATAGTCTTCGCCATTTTATGATAAAACATCTGCTTATCTAGAGTGAATTTTTAATTGTAAACTACTGAATAAAAACAGCAATTCGGCATTAAGCGTCATTACAACTTAACACAATATATATATATATATATATATATATATACTAATAAACAATAATTATATAAATATATATATATATATATATGTGTGTGTGTGTGTGTGTGTGTTTGTGTTTGTGAGTAACGAAGAGATATAGAGTGTATGTGCGTCAATGACTGAGGTGATTGTCAACATTGAAGAACGTAATGTCTGAAATCGACCATTCAAATAAAAGCAAATAATAAAAAAATATGTTTCTTTGTTTCCAAGTGTGCTGTGATTTTCAAGGGTCTTTAATATTGTCGTCAGACACTTGCATCGTTGTCTAGCATGATTGATAAATTTATTACTGAATGTGTTTAAATTTGTCAAGACTTCCCTTCGCTCTTTTCGCCAACAGCTTGTCCAACCTAATATCTCGAGATGTCAATTTAGTTACCCACACAGTATCGACAATTAGCAAACTTATCCCGCAAACAAGTTTTGTTATCGTGGATTTCCACTGTATCCAGTACTTGTTACCATTTGCTATATATATATATATATATATATATATGGTGTCTGAACCCTCGCTAACGGCATAAATTCTATTAATATCAAATGTCGGTAAAAGAGCCCATTATATTTTTTTTATTAACATTTAAACTTGTTGACATTCTACAGCTTATTTAAAGCCAGAAAATCTTTTTAGATTGTAAGATTTTTGGGGAGATAATAATGTTCTAATTATTCAAGTACTTGTAATTAACAGTTATCAGGGATAAAAGAGGTAGATTCATGGCTTTACCCCGATTATAGCTATCACTCGATATTCATCTGCGGTCACCCATCTAGGTACCGACAATACTCTACATTGCTAAACGTCGATGATCGTAGGTAAACATTCTGAAGATTTGATTAAAGTACACTTAGTGAGTTAAACTTCTTGGCTAAATGGTGAGTGCAACTAAATTATTCACTTTTCTTTGATGCTATTCATATTGCACTAATACACTTTGAACAGGCACGAATTTATATGTAAATGAAATCAGCGAGGATGGTGGAATCTGCGAAATCAATTCAAAATTCAGCCATGGGCTAAGCTTTCAGTTTCGTCAATTTACCATTGTGAAAGCTATGCTACTGTTAAATATCGTACCGTCGGTTTAAAAAAAGAGGACATGATTAGCTTTTTTACCTTGTGTGGCACCCAATGTATAACAAGGAATATACTGAATTATATATTCAGCAAATACTAATTTCATCTACTGTTTAACTATGGTTGCAGAAACAATTTAAAAGAGCGAAAACCCTTAACTCAAAACGAACCAGAAGAGAAAAGCATTTCGTCCGATATAATCGTAACTGTGTATAAACGATCCAAACTGCTACATAATATTAGTTAGAGGAAAGAGAATTTCTGTTGCTAGGGTTAGGTATAAATTTTCCAAATATATTTTAGAAACTTTTAACCCATCTCTTCTTCTCTCTCCAGTTATTGGTTAAATATAAAGACTGACTGGGTTCTATAACCTTATTTGATAGCCAGTTTACCACAGAAAGAAATGCCAACCTACTGCGGTAAAATCTTCTGTCTAGTCAGTTATGTATTGAAAGAGACATGATCGCTTAAACGTGCCCTTCACAGAATAAGTGGGTTAGATATGAAATCTTGAATCTTTGAAGTTTTCTAGATGGAACTTAGCTATTGGCAGTTTGACGTGGACTAATGATTAATAATTTTCTCACGCTAGATCAATTACGACTAATTAGGGAGTTCGATCATCAATTGGCGTTAGATTCTTTCGGTCTTGTGCCACATCTAAGCTACGATTAATAGATTACTATAGGAAATCGAGCGGGGTAATCTTGCCCAACTAAAATTGTTGAAAACGCAGTAAGAGTCACTTGTTAGCAACTATAGAACTTCAAATAGATAGCAAATAAGAAAAAAAGTAATTTTCACTGGTCGAATAACGTTATTCGTATCGACTTTCTAAATCCGACGACAAAAAACAAAACAAATCAAAAAAATCATCTATTACGCCGTTAAAGGCACACACATTTAAACGGAGTTAATGGATTTTATGATTAACGCAACCACTGCCAAACAGTGAAAGTGAGTCAGACAGGTTGAAATCTAAGCGGTCTTGAATCAATGCCAATAAAATAGAAATAATGGAGTGATTTTCCACTTATCTGCTACTATTACGATAATATATTGATATTATTGGATTTCATTTTGAAATTGATCTCTAAATTGAATGCACTTCGACGCAAGTTTAAGTTATAATGAAAAAAAAAATTGCGACATGCACAATATGTTGGTTTGCTTCTGTATTAACAATTTACATTACACACAGAAACTTATATAGACATTCCATTATATATATATATATATATATATATATATAGAGAGAGAGAGAGAGAGAGAGTGAGAGAGATGTAAGTGTCTGTGTGTGTAAGCGTATATATGCGTGCATGATTGTGAAGGTGTTATAAATGTTTTAAGAGAAATAATGTACACAAACATATATGCGTGTGCACATATGCGTCTCTGTTAGTGAAGTTTCTATAAAATATTTCCATATATATTACTTTTAGATAAAAACTTCGTAGTTTCATATCTATCTATCTATCTATCTCTCTATCTATCTATATATATATATATATATATATATATATATATATATATATGATTTATATATATATATATATATATATATATGATTTATTTATCTAAAAAGCCAAATCATACAATTGGTCAAAGCACACATATAAAACCATACATGATTTATTTATCTAAAAAATACACATATCTAAATATAAATTTATATATATATATATATATATATAAATTTATATTTAGATATGTGTATTTTTTAGATAAATAAACACATACACATGTATACACACACATGTATACACAAATACACTTACAGGTACACTCACACAGGCACATGCACACTAGCACACACGCATACACACACTCATTACAATTAACGACAGCAGTAGCAGCGAAAGATGACTATTCATTGAAAGACACAATCCACAAGCGAACGTGTAAACAAGGTTTCCTAATATTCTGAAGATGAGATTTTGATCTGGAAATATTAATAAATTATAAATAGGTAATATCCAACACGTTCTTTACCTTCCTTTATTTTACTAAACACAATTTCATAGCCTTCAACACATATACAATACACGTAATATACACAATGCTTCGAGCAAATTACAAAACTCTCCTATATATATATATATATATATATATATATATATATATATATATATATATAATGTTTTATGTTGTTACAGATATATCCGGAGACATGCAAACTACATAAATATGGACCCATGCTCACACACACAGACTTATATATACGCCTATTCAAAACGAAGTATCAGCACACTTGGAAAAGTTGAATTCACATTTTATTATTTTAAGATTGTTTAACTTGTATGCATTCATATGAAGACCATTTGTTGTACGACATCCAGCGAAACAGTATTCCACTTCTTCCACATTTGAATCAATTGATCTGTGGATATTGATTTTAAGTCTTCAACATATAGATGTCTCAAATTTTCAAGAGTAGCAAACATAGGAGGAACAAACTATTTTTCTTTTATTTAAGCTGCACAGACAGAAGTTACCTGAGGTAATATTTGGTGACACGGCTGAGGCTGTAGAAGTAAGGAGATGGTTAATGGTTTCTGAATTAGCCGCGTGTGAAACATAACCAAATTTCCTAAACCTTACATGTTTTATCCAGAATTATCAGAAGGTTATGTCTAGGCAGATTTTGTGGAAGAATATTTGTATACCTCTTAAGTGTTTAAATAAAAATCCATTAATAGAAAAGAATAGTATGAATTTGTAGTAGTCAATATACAATAAGAAACAGTATTAACAATAGGGTATTAAGAGTTTGTTGTAGTCCTTGTGGGAATGAGTTTATGTGTACGTAAGCAAGTACGTATGTGAGTATGTATGCATGAGCCTTATCGTTGGATAGGAGTGTTTTTGAAGTTATCAAGTATAAGAAAAGGCAAACGGGTGAAAGTTGAAGAGGAAGGAAATGATAGAGAAAGAAAGATGTAATAATAATGATCGCTTGACGTTTGTCAAGGGTACGTGTTAATTACGCTCGACTTCTTATGGCGACAGTCGATTGTGCTCTGTCTTTTATTTTGTATGTGGTGCTAGAAAAATCTTTTCAGAATGCACTCCCGGTTGTGATTATGGCCTTTTTATTAGAAGACAAACAGATTTCGCGTTGGCTCTCGAAAATAGCCCATAATAATTGAAGATTAATTGTTTCGTTTTCTTTAAGCCCAAAAACATTTCACATCAAGGTGTGAAATTTATCGAGTTTTGTTTTGGATTCGTTTTTGCATGTGCGATAATCCAGGTTTTTAAATTTCCAGTAAATTCGTTTATTTCTAACAAAATCAATGAGTCAGTGCTTAGCATTTCAATTTTTTATCTAGATCTTGTTTTGTTTACTGCAAAGCTACAGACAATGAACAAGATTCTCTTTCTCACAAAGTATAATAATTTTAATTCGTACAAAATTTTAAAGTCAAACAAGAGAAGCAATTAGAAATGTTTGAATATTAACTGAATATCCAGTTAAATAATATAACCCTTGGTAATGGCTAACAGAATAGACGAAATCGTTCGGATATATAAAACATTTGTGCAGTTGTTCCAGAAATTATGAACGTGAGCCTTGTAATTTGATTAAAAAATTGAGTTAAGTGCATTTTGAAAAATAAAATAAGTTCGATTGCCTTGAAAATGTCCCTCAAGTGACGAAACGCGTCAGCTGAGACTAAGCACTGTTCATCTAAGCTCACTTTTTTATTCATATTGATTTTTTACATGTAACTTCTGAAAATATTTCCACGTACCCCTCACACCTATATATATATATATATATATATATATATATATATATATATATATATATGCGTACGTTTATGGTTGTACATATCTATTCTATCGACGGCACAATTATTAAACTAATTTTAATATAATTCATATAATATAATGCAATATTTAGTCTTCATGACACAGAAATCTTGTCCATTGCCATATGTAAACACACACATGCGTATATATATATATATATATATATATATGTGTGTGTGTGTGTGTGTGTGTGTGTGTGTGTGTGTGTGTGTACACAAGAAAGAGCTTCAATACACTTGAATAAAAATTTGGAAACGGCATACTTTACTGGTTGGCATTCACATCGCAAGCTCCAATAGAAACATTTCCGAGGGTTTGGTTGTAGTCTGAGGACAGTGCACAGCATTCGGAAAAAAGTTCGATGAGTCTAATGGTGATCAGGTAAGTGCGGCAGCTCAGAAAATTCACACTGGTACTTCTGATAAGAAAAGTATCCCGGAGATTGTTGATAAGATTCAGGCAATGATTTAAAACGATCCCTCCAAGACAATCAAGTCCACAGCCAGGGAGTTAGTGCTAGGCTGGGTCAAGAGGGTGGATGAAGGAAAACCCAATGTCTTGCAGTTGGAATCTGTACCATGACAGACAAGCAGGAGAACCCAGTCATGGCTGCAAGACAATTTCTGCAGCCACATAACCCCATACATCTGACCATCTAACTTTCCTGACTGTCAAACTTTGATTATCATGTGGTGATCAGTTGAATAACTCCCTGTTATACCAAAGAGGAACTGAAAGCAAGGATTTTGACAGCATTCGCCATCGTAAGCAAGGAGACCATCCTGAACAGTTGTTGGAGATTCCAATGTTGTCTGAGTTCTATGGCTGAAGCCAATGTTGAATTTATTAAATAAATATACTCTTTAAAATTCAAGATATATTTATGTAATTTTGGTAAATATATTTGTAAATTGAATATCTTAATTCTGTGTTAGTTTCATCGTTCCGTAATTTAGAGGAATATTTATTATCGCATCCTCCACACACACAGGTAAGAATAAATTATTTTTATATGCCGAAGAGTTTAGTTACTTAAGTAATTGTATCAATTTAAACGAAGGGATTTTATTTTGCTCCTTCTATTTGTACAAAGAACTTGGGAAACATAAATATTACTGATAAAATAAGAATTTGAAAACTCTCCAAAATATTTTCGAAGCAATCCGTGGAAGGAAAGCTATATCTTGTGGAATGTTACATGATTTAATTTATTCTCTAATAAACGACATCTAGTGAATTCAGAATATAATCTAACAACCATAAGCACACTTCCTTATATATTAGAGCTGGGTTAGCAGTTCACTGCTTGTAGTGATTTGCTTTATTAAGAGAGCACAATACTTAGTAGTGCATTTTATACAAAAACAAAAGGTTCCTATGCTCTATTTCTACCAAAGAAAATCCTACAGTAAAAACATTTTATATTGTTTTTTTTGTTTTTTTTTTTTAATCATTTCACCCCGAGCAAGGCAGAAACGCCACTGATGTGCAGGGGGTTACATAAATGTAGAAAGATTAATTAGAATAGAGTGAGGAGTACAAGCTAGTTAGAAAGGAACAATAGAAAGCTGAGAAAGCAGGTGCAATGACAGATACATGGGCGGAGAGAACGTGAAGATTATACAGGGGAGGGGAGAGAGCTAGAGTCCAGTGGTTAGTAGGTGAGTATTAACTTTGCGTTTAAATTTCTTGAGGTCGTAGCCGTCAGGAAAGCAAGAATACGGGAGTGAGTTCCACAGGCGGGAAGTGCGAGAGAGGAAGCTGCAGGAGTAGAATTGTCGTCTGCGTTTGGCTAACCTGAACGTGAATGGGTGGGACCCAGTTGCCAGTCTGGTTGCACAGGTAAACACCTGTTGAGGAAGCATCAGTGACTTAAGCTCATCCGAGCAGAAGCCATGAAAGTATTTATAGAAGAGACAGAGGGAGGCCACATTTCGACGATGGGAAAGTGGCTGCAGACGAATCGCCAGATCAGTACCTATCACATTACAGACTCTCCTTTGGAGCTTGTCAAGAACACTGAGGTGAACGGCAGGGGCACCTGACCATAAATGGCAGCAGTACTCCATGCACGGACGGATGGTTGTATGAAGAAGCTTTTTATAACCCGCCTTTGTTTGCAAATCTCATCTTTAATAATAAGACTTACCGCAATAACCCATCTCCTTTCTACTTATTATTGCAAAAAATTAATCCAATAACTCCCTACCGTAAAATAGAAAATATTTAAAAAAACAAAACTAGTAAATCTTTACATGTTTTCTATGTTTACAGGAAAAATTACAAATTATTAAGTTCCCAAAACTAAATCTGTTAGACAAACATAGCGAAGCAATTTCCGTTTGTCAACATCGTAAATGATATACCATAAAATCTAGTTAATTTTTCTGTAATATAACTAAAGAATCTATAAAGTAACCCCTATCATAAAATGATTATTTTTCTGATAATCATTTTCTTTTTGGGTGAGGGATTGATTACTCACTACGTCAACAACATATGTTTAAAGTCAAAAATATATGTTTGAAGTTTTCCGTCTTCTTCACTTTTGCACTAATTTAAGTGAAATGTAACTGAAAAAGAATAAGAAAATTCTGTAACCGTTTTCCGAAAACACGCGATAAATTTCCAGTCATGCCAAATGGTACATATATACATTCAATCATTTCATCAGCTAAATTGAAAACCTCTGGGTTGGAAGTCATTTAAATTCTTCCCCTTCCCATACAATGAAATTTCTCCTATCATGAGACACACCTTACAAATATAACCCCTAAATTGTCTGGATATGGTAAAAATTGTGTTGTTTTTATGTTTTTATATATAATGATTCCTAAGAGAAAAATATTTCACTACCTGTATTATGTTTTTATTCTATGGCTATATCGTGTTGAATACACCGGTTCCCGTCCGATCACCGAATGTAAGCGACATCGAGCCTGATCAGTACTTAAATGGGTGACCATTTATGAATACCAGGTGCTGTAAACGTAAGGACCAATAATCGATCCTCCAGGGTTGGGTGCAGGGCTAACAACCCTGCCCCGTAAAAAACAGTTTGTTACAGAAGCAGCAACAAAAAGTTACTGCCCTATGCACCATCTGGGTGTGATGGATAAATGATGATGACCATATTTTTATTATAAGCTTATAATATATATATATATATATATTAGTCATCCATATACAAGCTTGTTTCGCTGTATCAGGGCTCTTCAGTTTGTTTAGACATCCACTTGCTTCCAGCCGGGAACGAAACTCCCTAAGTTATCGGCGCATGAAATAAAAGAGAAGAAAATTTTAGCGTATTATCTTTATGTGTTGTATACATATGCCAGTCACCGGGAGAACTCACTTTGTCTTTTTTGTTTTTTTTAATCGTATCACCCCGAGCAAAGCGGTAACGCCACTGATGTGCAGGGGGCTACGTAATAGTGAAAAGATTGGAAAAGAGAAAGACGGAAACCACATCCTAAACAGGGAACAAGGAATGAGCCTCTTAACCTGTTCAATAGACGTGGGTGGAGTGTGAACCGGGCGATAGATAGATCCATCTACTCCAAAGAATAATGAATAAATCACAGAAGTGATAACTGTGTCTAGAGAGCTCAATCGTAATGAAAACATAATTTTATTAGTCATCCACATTCAAGCCTGTTTAACTGTATCACATTTTATCAGTGTGGCTAGACATTCACTTGCTTCCAGCCGGAATCGAAACCCGACTGATTTGGTGACAGTCATAGTGGCTACTCCCTCAGGTATCATCCTATGAGAGAGGAGGAAATTTTAGCGTGTTATATACACGAAGAGAGAGTTTTTCGCGTGGTCAACATCCTCAATGTAACAATACATCATGAGTTTAAAAGTCTTTTTCGTCTCACGATTTGTGGCATTAATTTTAAGCACTTCATAGACAAAGCAAGAATAAAACCATCAAGACACCCACGCCACCAGAAAAAAAAGAGAGATAAAAAGATAAAGAATTATAACCAAGATGTAAATCTGAGCTAAACCATAACATCAGCCGTGCATAATATTCTATGACAGAAATAACAAAACTGAAAATAAATGAACAGGAAATAGATGGAAGACAATCAAATTCATAGGGTTTACCGGGTAAATCGGCTTTCAAACGGAATACATATAAAATTTCTCATTAATAAATACTTGCACTTATCCGAATTGACAGATAAACCTTACGGTTTCTTTACACTACGATAGTCCCTCCTTTCGCAAGTTCATTGAATTTATCAATTTACCAATTTTTTTTTCTTTTTCTATGCCATCTCTGTGTTCTGGTGCAAAAACGATGCAGATTCTCTAATCGTTTCACTTCAATTTGCGTTTCTCAGATCAGGGTTTCTAGTTTTGAAAGTATAATTTCTTGTTCCTCCTTATCACAAGATATTAATTTATCACTATTTATTTCTTCCTTTATCACTATTTATTCCTTATTCGTAATATTAACTTAAGAAAATCTTTCTCAATGATCTAGGATCCTCCTCAGTATTCTTCCTGATTTACTAATAGAAAAATAAGGTCTTCATAAATTGCAAGATTTCAACTTCACACGTCTTCATTAATAGTAAGATATGATCTTCACAGGCTTTCATAAATATTAAGAAAAGATCTTTAAAATGATATTTTCATCTTTCATTTATAATCTGTTATTTGCTAGGACATAATCTTCTATTATTCTACCAGTATGCTTCTGGAAATTTCGTTTTTCTTTTTCTTACTCTCCAAGACAGAATAATGTCTGCGCTAGTGCCACTAGTATTACGGCAAATAAGTGTCGCTCACACAGATTCCAAAATCTCATTCAGTAATCCATACTCTTAAAAACAATAACAAAAAACATATTCTATTTGGCTATTTTTTAAAACTGCTTTTGTATTTGCAATGATGGATTTTACAGCGTATCTATTTTGTTAGATTATTTGAGTTTGAAATTAATATTTGTTGATTTTATTTATTTTTTTTTTTTAATCATTTCACCCCGAGCAAGGCAGAAACGCCACTGATGTGCAGGGGGTTACATAAATGTAGAAAGATTAATTAGAAAAGAGTGAGGAGTACAAGCTAGTTAGAAAGGAACAATACAAAGCTGAGAAAGCAGGTGCAATGACAGATACATGGGCGGAGAGAACGTGAAGATTATACAGGGGAGGGGAGAGAGCTAGAGTCCAGTGGTTAGTAGGTGAGTATTAACTTTGCTTTTAAATTTCTGGAGGTCGTAGCCGTCAGGAAAGCAAGAATACGGGAGTGTGTTCCACAGGCGGGAAGTGCGAGAGAAGAAGCTGCAGGAGTAGAATTGTCGTCTGCATTTGGCTAACCTGACTGTGAATGGGTGGGACCCAGTTGCCAGTCTGGTTGCACGAGTAAACACCTGTTGAGGAGGCATCAGTGACTTAAGCTCATCCGAGCAGAAGCCATGAAAGTATTTATAGAAGAGACAGAGGGAGGCCACATTTCGACGATGGGAAAGTGGCTGCAGTCGAGTCGCCATATCAGTACCTATCACATTACAGACTCTCCTTTGGAGCTTGTCAAGAACACCGAGGAGAACGGCAGGGGCACCTGACCATAAATGGCAGCAGTACTCCATGCACGGACGGATGGTTGACTTGATCCTTAAGTAGATAGGTTCGCCTATCATCTGGCTCACACTGCTCCCAGTTTTTTTTTTTAACAGAACTAGATGTTTAATGTTCAGGAGTCGGTTTCCGTTTCCTTCTGTTTTGCTCCGCTTCTTGAATTTTACTGGCATTGTTGAAAATTATGCTCGAATCCATCAATATTTTTTATGTGTTTGTCAATATTTACTTGGTTTGAAGAAAGCTAAGTATTAGTTGTTTAGATTTGAACATTTTTGCATTTATATGGTTAGTAAATAGGTAAAGATTGATCTTTTTTTGAAGTCTAAACGCATTTATTTACTTCAGAAAAAGGAAAATATTAGTCGTTTAGATTTGGATTTCTAAGCATTTATTTGGTTCAGGAATAGTTGAATAATTACTTTCTTAAATCACGCGCGTGGCAAAATATTTGGTAGGCTTACAGCATCCGTTTCATATACTTATTATTATCATGTTGTCATATTTCATCATATTTCATTTCTGCTATGGTCGCACTACCTACCAAGTCTACAGGAACACCTAAGGCAGGTCGTGGTGTGTTCTTATGGCTCCATTTCATGTTTTTTCTATCTCCCCTAACATCCCTAGCATTACATAGAAAAAGTTCTCTTCAGTGTGTGGGCTGTACTTAACAAGATAATTTTTTGGTGTTTCTCTTAAGCTGGGATTTCCATGGATTCTTTTAATGCATTGTTTTGTTTCAATTTTTTATCATTTGATTAAACATTCTTTGGTCCCAACCAGAAATCTAAGGATAAAAATGGCTTCATGCTAGTTTCTACTGATTAATTTTGTAAAAGAAAAAGAAAGTAAATGATGATTAAACCCATTTTACGAAGACAAAGCACTTTGATATGTGCGAGCTGTACTTGTGAGTAATACTTTTTCGTAATTTTTAAGGCTTAGGCTAAAATAAATCCCCCCCACTGAGTCTATCTGAACCTTTTCCAATCAAAACAATGGCTCCAACTACAACTGGAATTTTAGATTTTCTCATGTGCCACATTTTTAGATTTCCATTCCAAGATCCTTTTACTTTGATAGTTTTCGAAGATCTTCAAAGATACATTACAATTGCAGTGATTACCATATTAATCTGATAGAACATTTTGATTTTAGTGTCTTTGATCACGATATCTGATTTTGGTGTCTTTGATTACGATATCAGAATATTATTATTATTATTATTATTATTATTATTGCAATTAAGAAAGCGAACAGCACAGTGAAGAAATGACGCTGGGACAAGAATATACAAAGTCTAATAAATATTTTCATGATTGCAGTCAAGATAATAAGTCTGTATCAAAACCAAATGCGATAGCTTTTTAATAAAGCAGTGTATCATCTTGCTGATCTGTTCCATGTAAAAAAACAAAAATAAAAAAAGAAACCTACAGTTCGAATAACACATATCCGCTTAGATAGTCTGCTATTGAGTGATTTAACAAGTATCGAAATATGAGCCCCAAGTTGCTTTGGTTGCCTCATCCTTCAAATTTTAATAGAAAAATTCTCATCACAACCGGCTATGATTCTCCCATAATATTCTCGGCTTTTCAACACAGCTGCGATGTGTGCAAGCCCCATGGAGATTTGACTAGATTAAAACCAGACAACTGACAAGCAAATCTATTATACTGAACCGGGTATTTACTGTAGAGCGTCTTAATTCAACAATCAAAAATTGTTATGTTAACAACTACAATCGTAAAAGACGAACGGACACTAGTCCCATGCCTGCTTCAGCGAATTCTCATTATTATTATCATCATCATCATATTTCCATTTTTGCTATGGTCACACTACCTGCCAAGTAGATAGGTATTGTAACCTAAAGGCAATGTGTTGTTATGGCTACATTTCATGATTTCTTATTATAACTCCCATAACATAATGCGTTACAGGGACAAATTTCTACTTTGTGTGTGGGTTGTAGTTATCAAGTTATGTTTTGTATTTATCTATAGCTGGGATTTCAAGGGATGTCTTCAATGTGCTGAGTTCCTTTTCTTAATCTTCCAAGCGCAAATACTATGATGTAATATTTCTTTACTTACGATTTATTCATTATTTTTCTATTTCGATTTCTAGTTCTTTATACTTCGATAGTTTTTCAAATTTCTTAGTTGCTATGTTACAATCTGCTGGGTAAGGCATATCAATTAGTACGGAAGTTTTTCTTCTTCGGTTTTTGACAACTGGATGTGCGTTGTGGTTTAGTTGATATCGACTCGAAACAACAAATCGGAAACCATAGTTTGAACTCCAGTTGAATTCCTTGCATTCACTTACGCACAAATACCCTTGGGAAAGGTATTAATCTGTTTCTTCCCTCCATTTATAGGTTAAATAATAGGACAGATTGGGTTCTATAGCCTAACCTGGCAACCATTCTACCGTAGAAAGCAATGATAATCTACTGCGGGATTATCTTCTACCCAGCCAGTCATGTCTATTTAGAGATATGATAGTCCCAAGTGTGTATCACCTATGGAACTTAACTGACTGAATTATTTTTGAGAATTATATTATGCCTATTTGTTTCAATCTTGCTGTCAGTAAAGATGATATAATTCCATAAAAGTGTAAAATTTTCTGTTTTTTTTAACCGGTGCTAGGTGACGTTCCTACTAGTGTTTGTTAACATCTTTTTTAGCAAAGTGTTTGCTCAATGTCCACTGTAAATATATCCCCACACTATTCTAATTATTTTTAATATTTATTTGGCGCAAGTATAAAACACCATGACATTAGATGACCAGTGCTTTTCTGATATTATTATTATTATTATTATTATTATTATTATTATTAATAATAATAATAATAATAATAATAATAATAATAATAATAATAATAATAATAATAATGTGCTTGCCCCAAACGAATATAAAAATCGCCACGATAGAGTTGGGCAATGTGCAAACATTATGGAAAAGCTGTAAACAAACACTGGTATGAACATCATCCAGCACCGGTTACAGAAATAGAAGATGTAACCATTCTATGGGATTACACCATCTTCACAGACAGAAAAATTGAAGCAAACAGGCCAGACATTATTGTTAAAAACCAGAAGGAGAAAACTTGTCTATTAATTGATATGGCTTGTCCAGCGGATTGTAACATAGCAATCAAGGAATTTCAAAAACTGTCAAAATATAAAGACCTGGAAATTGAAATAGAAAAAATGTGGAAATTGAAAGCAAGAGTTGTGCCAGTGATAGTAGGTGCACTTGGAATGATAAAAAATGGAACAAAACAACACATTGAAAGAATCCCTGGAAACCCCAGCTTAAGAGATATACAAAAAATTGTCTTATTAAGTACAGCCCACACACTAAGGAAAACTTTATCTATGTAATGCTGGGGATGATAGGGAAGATAGAAAAACATGAAATGAAGCCATAACAACACGCCACTACCTGCCTTAGGTCTCCCCGCAGACTTGGTTGGTAGTGAGACCAAAGCAGAAATCGAAATATGATGAAAAATGACATAATAATAATAATAATAATATATTAATAATAATGATAATAATAATAATAATTTCTTTGATATATGTTGTATACACATATCTTTCTGGGTCTCAACCTGTAATTTAAAATCAGAAATGACTTCATGACATTTTCCAAGGATCATTTTGTAAAAGAAAAAAAAGTAAATCATTCAAACTTTACCTCTTTTTAATGTCGTAAGCTGCACTTCTTAATATTTTTAAAAATATATTCAAAGCAGGTGCTAAGAGGAACCCCTGCAATGAATCTGTCAAAACATTTTCAAATCAATTCGAGGGCTCGAATTACAACTGGAATTATTAATGTCCTCATGTAGCACTATTTGGAGATTTCCACTTCAAGATACTTATATTTTAATAGTTTTTGAGAGCTATTCAAAGATTCATTACAATCTGTAGAGACTGTATTGTTGTTGGTGTTGTTGCTGTTAATAATTTTTATTATTATTCTGCTTTCTCGCTGAATAGCTATAGTAATATTTAAACAGTCATGTTTAACAGAGATCCATCCTGTTTTTACAGTAGTGTCGAAAAATATTTAACCATTTTAAAACACGTGTACTTTTCTTTTTTGAAATCACGATCTTCTGTGTGTGTGTCAAAAATTGGAATGTTTACCAGAGTACTGGATTGCTACGTGATGTCCGTCCTTCAATATGGCAGTGAATGCTGTATAGTACGATTAAAGATTAAGAAAAAACTTAAACCAACTGAAATGTGGTTCTACAGAAGGATGCTGCGAATATCATGGATCTAGCATGTGAGCAATAATGTCTTGGAAATGATGGAAACAAAAATGAAAATTAATACTGAGCATCAGGAAGAGACTGCTGAAGTTCGTGGGACAAGCAATGAGGAAGGAGGGCCTGGGGAACCTGATACTAACAGGCCAGATAGAGGGAAAAAGAGACAGGGGAAAGCAACGGATAACATATTTGTCGGACCTAATCGGGTGGATGACAGAAGGAGGATTGCATTGTGTAACAGGAGAAGGCGTGATCAGAGTCACCAGGGATAGGGAAACGTGGAAAGCCATGATCGCCTACGTCCTGAAGGGATAGGGAACATAAAAGAAGAAAGAAGTTAATAACATTGTTAATAATATTGTTTATTATTATTATTATTATTCGTATTGTTATTATTATTGTTGTTATTGATGTTGTTGTTTTTATTACATTCACTCTACTCTTTTGCCAGCTGAAAAAAAAATGTGTCCTCTGTTGCTTTCACACTTCTCATCTTTTTAAAAATACTTTCAAAAAATTTCTCCTGTAGACCATCGCTATTGATTTTCATTATTTTCCTGTTGGCAGATAAGAAAATTAACAATAAAAAAACAAAAAACAAAATAAAAAGAAAAAATATCTTTGGTCCGCTCTTAAAAATGCCACTCTGACTAATTCGATTTGACTTTCTAGTTTTACACGAAGTAGTTTGGCAAATAACCAAACGCCTGAGAAGTTTACAATGAGCCAGTCGATCACCTTGGATCTCTGATAAACATTTTTCATCATGGAACGGGACACATCGACCCACCAACTCTTATTTTCCCAGAATGACTCACGAAATAAACACCGTTGAATAACCCTTGACTAAGCTAAGAAACTGTTGCTAAATCGACTAGAGTTTAGTCATTTGTAAGAATAACAGATATGAACGTTGTTTAGTTCGTCTTCATAAACCTGTGAAAAGTGGGGGAAAACATTAAAACTATTTCTGATCATGAAAAATATCCTGACTGAAAATTTCCAAGTGGATATAATTTAAAAATTTATCCCTCATCGTATTTACTGCGGAACACATCTAATGGATATAAAAATTAATGTTTTCTGTATTTGTTTCGGACGGCGTCCAAGCAGAGAATATACGATTATTTTTATTATCAGGTTGTCACACATGAAATGACAGTTTTTGATTGATTGTCGATCCGTTCGTCTAAGGAAGTAACCGGCATACTATTAGGTTGATACTCATGTAATGACACACTTTTTGGTTGGTCATTGATCCGGTACTTTAACAAAGTACCTGTCTTAGTTTTAGGTTGTCACGCATAATAAGTCTCATTTGTTTGTTGAGGTTTCGATCCTTAGTATATAAAAACAATGACTTACTCCTGACTCTTTTTCTTTCCAGATAATTTTTCTTTCAGTGTATTGTTTCTCATTACATCAACGAAAATTATTATTGTTACTCATTGCATCAACGAAAATTATTATTGTTACTCATTGCATCAATAAAAATTATTATTGTTACTTATTGCCTCAACGAAAATTATTATTGTTACTTATTGCCTCAATAAAAATTATTATTGTTACTTATTGCCTCAACGAAAAGTATTATTGTTACACATTGCCGCAATAAAAAATATTATTGTTACACATTGCCTCAAGGAAAATTATTATTGTTACACATTGCCGCAATAAAAATTATTGTTATTCATTGCCTCAACGAATATTTTTATTGTTACACATTGCCTCAAGGAAAATTATTACTGTTACTCATTGCCTCAATCAAAATTATTAAAATGAAACAATGTCGTGTGATCATACTGTATGAGTATAATAATTGAAAAACGAAGACTTTTTTATTGCATGATTATATGTAATAATAAATGAATATGGCTACAGTAAGAGAGTAGGCCCGTGGTTAGATGTAAGTGAATCCCAAAAACCTTCCACTGGAGAATAAAAACTTAATGGTAACTCTATGGTGGTCTTTCAAAGAGTCATTCATTATTACTTCAATGGAAAACAATAAAAGCAATGTCTTTTTATGGAGAAATTGAGCATATGCACCAAAACTTTTAAAACAAACATCCTAGACTTGTGAATAGTGGATTCTTAGGTGACTGACCGAAATTGGCATAGCTTACATTATGAAATTTTGTTTCATCATCCATATTTACTAGGTATTTCTCCTACTGATTGTTTTTCAGCAATCACTTATTTTAGAATTTTGAGCTTTTTATTAACAATAAAACATTCTTCGTATAAGGAAGAGATAATCGAAGCACTTGAATATTTATCACATCAAAGGATGAGAATTGTTTTTAAAAATGAGATAAAAAATTTACAGTTATTTTGGAAAACACTCATTCGTCAACATGAAGACTATTTCAAAGAAATAAATTAGTTATTTAATATTTTATTAACTTTTTTTTTTCATTTCATATAGAGTATGTCATTTCATGTGTGACAATGTAATTATTGTGGGACCTCCCCTTTTTCTATGATAATGGACTCGACTTGATTATGATTATACACCTTCCATAATGAGAACAGTAGAGTTATCGGAGAGTACCGGACTGATCTCTAAGTTACCGAACGATACCGAAGTTATACAGAGAACACCGCGTCAGTAGTCATAGTAGCTCTAAACTCCACTCATCCAGATTAGTATTACACGGATATACTAATTCCAGCATGGCTTCGCTTCAAAGAGTTGTATATATATATATATATATATATATATATTCCTACTAATCGTATTCCTGGATTACTAACCTGCGTTCAATTTTAATCTTTAGGTTTAATATAACCAATTTTTCTATATCAATATCTGTTTTGTTGTTCATTATTTTTGTGTTTCCTCGCCCGAAATCCACAACAGTAATAATTATTTTTCTTGCTTTGATTGACACGGTAACGATTGGTGGGAAAAGTAGACTGGGAGAACAGAGAGCGATAGACCTGCTTTCAGAATAACAATGAACACAAAATTGATGTATCTTTACCACAAAATTGTGGGTAAAGTGTCATCTAAGATTTCGACATCAGTTTGAATTTCGTTTTGTTTTACATACAACTACACCCATTAGAAATACAAGAAAATATATAATTGTATTGATCCAATGATCCAGTGAATCATTTTATTTTGTGTATATCATTGTCAACGTTAATTTATTTTTCCGATATAGATTTTAGGACAATATGTAAATACATGGTGTTCTTATTAAGACAATATCATATTAGACCGAATATACAATATATATGATGCTGCAGTTTTAAAACTGTTTTCCGAATGAGGGAAACAAAGACCGTTTTTTTAAATAAATTCACGCAACCTAGCTGATGATGCCACGAAGACACCTGGGGTTACTGAAAGTGAAAGAGAAAGGGAAAAAATGACTGAGGAGTAAAGACAATAAAAAATAATTAAGAACAGAAAATAGAGATTAAATTTACATTTGAAGTTTTAAATATAGTATATCGCAGGAAACAAAAAAGCAACAAAAGCTAAAGGGAGTTCCACAGCAGAGAAGTTCGAGAAAAAATATTAGAATAGAACTTACGGTTACAGTTAGCTATTTCACAAGAAAATAATAAAACTTAATTACCAATGTAGCAGTTGCGATACAAAGTATAACAGCTCATTAAAACAATACGCAAAGTGAAGGCGGTAGAAAAACGACTAAACTCTAACTAGTGGGGATCTACATTTTTTTCATGATAATAGACTTGTCTAAAGTATGTATGTACTCCTACAATAGAAGTAAGCCGTGAGATACAGAGAGATAACGAAACATACCTGAAAATACCAAGTTTTCACGGAGAATACAGAGTCAGTAGTTCATAGTAGCTCTGGGCTCCATTCAGCAATAAGTTTATTACACAGGACTCGTTAGCTTCCGACGTGAACCTACTAAACATACTACATCTTCACTTTAGAGACTTGTATATAAATACTTCGTAATAAACTCGTATTCCTGGATTCTAACCTGCGTTCAAGTTTGTATCCTTTACGTTTAATATACTTATTTTTCTAACTCCAATTCTGGTTGTTGTGCATTTATTTTGTGCGGTTACCATTTCAGGAATCCACAATACTATAGGCGACAGGTTAGGACTGATAACCGTTCCTTTAATTTTGTGGAACAACACTAGATATATTACAAAAGCAGCAGATTATATATATATTCAATATAGATTTATAAATGTATCGGATAGATTCCAGTGAGAAATATTAACATGCACGTTACAGTGAACCAACATTCCTATTTTCGGCTCCATAATTCTAAAGAAAACATGACTGCATGCTTCTGTTTGAGTGTCTGTCTTGTGTCTGTCTGTGTGTCTGTGGGCTAATATTTGTGTTTCAGTGCGTCCAGCTTACGGATCTATTAATCGATCTATCTAATAATGAAGGCTGCCAAATATATCGCACTAACATGTAAAGATGTTTTAAGGAATGGCAAACTGGAAAAACTCCATGATAACCTCAGTGGTTTCAAGTGACGGTTGATGAATTTGATAACATAGCGATTTTGAGTCCAATCCCTGTATGTAGCTGTGTATACGTTTACTCAGTGGTAGGGGGTGAGAAATATCTGTATATTTTTAAACAAGGACTGAACTACAAATTGACAGTAGAACGAGAACAATCTACAGACGTAGATTAAATATATATTTCAATTAGAAATTTGCTGAAGCTCACCCGAATCGACCAATATCTGACGAAGACCGGAAAACACAACGGTCGAAACTTTGACATAAAAAAATATAAGAACTTCTGAAAACAGTTAAACCTCCTCATTTCAATAATAAATTATAGAATGGGTACGAAACCCTGAATATTTTAGTAGAATTCATTGTCAGGCTTAAAATGGCTAATGGAGAATCTCATATACACAGGATAGATAGAATGAAAGCGAGAAAGGGGGAAGCAATGCATGGCATACTTGAGGTTGAGTAAATAGATGGTAGAGCTGGTTTTGGGAGGTGTATCAAGAGAAATGGATGTGCGTTGTGGTGCAGTGGTTATCGGTTCGAAAAGAGAAATCGGGGAGTCGAGTTCGAATTCCAGTTGAATTCTTTGCATTCACTTACGCGCGAATACCATTGTGAAATGTATTAATCCGTCTCCTCCCTCAATCTGTGGGTTAATTAACAGAACAGATTGGGTTCTATTGCCTTGGCTAGCAACTAGTCTACCGCAGAATGTAATAACAACCTATTACGGGATAATCTTCTGCCCAGTCAGT
Organism: Ascarosepion bandense; assembly: GCA_037127315.1. Classification (NCBI taxonomy): domain Eukaryota; kingdom Metazoa; phylum Mollusca; class Cephalopoda; order Sepiida; family Sepiidae; genus Ascarosepion; species Ascarosepion bandense. Next base: position 5,152,232 of record JBBBDQ010000269.1, read on the forward strand.
CATGTCTCTTCCGAGATATGATCGCCCAAGTGTGGATCACGTATGGCACATAACTGACTTAATGATCAAGAGAAAGGGTAAGAAACGATAGAAGGGACAGACAGATGTGAAAGACCGTGATCGTCTAAACTCTGAAATTCTGCCGAGAAAGGTGTATAGAAGAAGAAGAAGAAGAAGAAGAAGAAGAAGAAGAAGAAGGAAAATGAATGATTTAATTGTATGTATAAATTTGTGAAAGTTCATTTTCATGTCATACGCCCTATATATAATTTTGAGTGCATTGATAAAAAAATATTATTATGTGTAAGCACTTATTTTCTGAATGAAACGTTAGAAGTGTCTCCATTTACTATTTTCGTTCATCAGTATAAGTTTGAGAGATGTAATTGTACCTGCTAAATTTACACGCACGCACGTATACACTCATAATGTATAGAGCAAAAGTTTGAGGTCAGCTCCTCTATTTTGAAGAATCGCCTAAAAATCGCCTAAAAATAGAAATATGCTATACTTATTCTTTTTTGTGATAACGATATTCAGAATTAATTTAGTAGCTCACTTCAGCCAAAATAGATGTTTTCTTTCTGAAATGATTTATTATATATTTAATAATAATAATAATAGTAATGATAACAATAATAACTAAATTTTCCAATTATTGCTTGAAGTTTCCTTAAAGTTCTTACTACCTAACCTCATTGACTTAATGCTGTATTACGGCTAGCATGGGATTACTTAAAATGTTTAAGTGTAAGAGCTTAAAAGGATTTAATTAAACAAAAAATGGAGCAAGATTGTTTGTTATTAAATTCAGAACTCGTTGCTCCAAATATTTGGTCTAGAGTGTATATATATATATATATATATATATATATATATATAGAAAGAGATAGATAGATAGATAGATAGATAGATAGATAGATAGATAGATAGATAGATAGATAGATAGATAGATAGATAGATAGATATTCTAAACATAAACTGTTAAATATAACAGAAAATGATTGTCTATTATGTTTAATCATGAGCGGTTCTAAACATCGTATTTTGGCTTTAATTTTAGGTGAAAATAAAGAAAAAGTTATTAAAAACTTGAATAATGTTTTTATTATGCTGGTTCGAAGCTTTCTGCTCACATGAGCCAATTTCAGAGAGGTTACAGGAAGGATAACATAAAGGCATCCACCATGGTTTTATCTTGTGATGACATAAAAATATTGCTATGCAATGATAAGAGTTACGGAATACCAGACGCAGTTCGTAAATTTGTAATGCGGCTCTATGACTTCACACCGCATCAGAGACCAAAATGTTAATAGAACCATATGTCTAAATGCAATGTAATGATTTGTGACCAGATTGAAATGTGATTTTATTAAGTGTGGGTTGTTTTGATTTAATATAGATGGCACCAAATTCTGAAGGTTTTTTACTGTGTGTATGAGTGTGTATTATTGTGTTATCGACTAAAATCTGTCTAATATTGCCTTCTTGGCTATGTTTTTCTAAGAAATTATTTTATACACACACACACACACACATATATATATATAAAAGAAAAGAGCTTAACACACACACATATATATATATACATATATATATATATATATATATATATATATATATATATAAGGATTACTTTACTGATGTAAATCTTCAGAAAGAACGTAGTATTTGAACGCATGTTTATTAATTCCGTACACACATACACACACTCACACACACACACTCACACACACACACACACACACACACATACACACTCACAACAGACACACACACACACACAAACACACATATATATATATATATATATATATATATATATATATATATATTAACTATATACAAAGATATATATGTAATCAAAGAAAGATGTATAAATTGATTCCGTATCAACGTAGATATTTATCCATATTTTTGTGCCAAAGATGACAAAGACCATTACTAGCATTTATTTAAATTATTCTACAATCAAATTGTCCCTGTAGACTAATAGATTCTTACTGGAAGCGCATAAGTAATAAATATCCCGTATATAATTTTCTCCGAATAATATCTATAATCAGAAATTCTAACACGCCTGACTTTTCATAAAGCAAACCTCTTTGTGGCCCTGAATGTTTACATTGAAATCTTAGTATTTATTCTGGTCACGAATTTGATGACGTTTTGAAACGTTCATTGATGACGCTTTAAATCGTCTTTAGATCAAAAGACTTGTGTTCCTTCTATAATTATTGATGTTAACCACAAGGAAAACTCCCTGATAATTGAGTTTCTTGGGAGGAATGAATTTATTAATAATTGGTTCCTTGGCTTGCATAATATTGTTCTATGGTGGGCACGTAATGTGTAATTTCTTTATTTTTCTCAGAAATAAAATGTTACATATACTTTAAAAATGTTGATAAGCAAGTCATATTTACTTGCGCGCAAATAACATCGAGAAATAATAATAATTCCACTTCTTATCCTGCATCTATTGGTTAATTCTTAAGACTGCATTCAATAAATCATTGTTATCTACACAAGGTCAGCACAAGACAACTAAAAATAGGGCCACAATTTTCTAACCGTGTTTGGAAAAAGAACATTCCTATGATTATAAATACATGTATAAAAATACATTCACTTAAAATTAAAAATAAAACATCATTTGCAATGTCTAAATACATAGCCGAAATTCTTTGGACATAAAAATATTTGTACAATTTTACCATAATTTGTGTCTAGAAAATCGTAAAATCATAAGAACTCAAAAATATTAAACGAAAACCTTAATCGCTATGTCTGGTCAGTCGTCTTCAATTAAAATTCTATAAAAAGATACACAAATATATGTATATGAACAATCTAACTAAAAAGTATTTAGGTCCTGGGTGTGACGGTAAACTGCATCCGGCAGCAATAGCTCTGATTGGGAGGTTGTTTTGCAGGTCCACCCTGACCTGGAGTGGTAGCATCTGTTAAGGACCCAGCTATGGTCAAATAGTTAACCCTCAAATTTTGGTCAAGACACTATGAAAGTATAAAAATACACTTTTATAATATATATATATATATATATATATATATATATATATATATATATATAGACTTTAATAGAAAAATATACATTTTTGAACGAAAAAAATTATTACCTTATCAAATTTTGAAGGAAAAATATTACCACCAATACATTTTTGAATACAAAACTAGAAGACATCTTCACTTTTCCAAATTAAAATAAAAATAAAAAATATTTTTTTCATCAAAATCTGACGTAACTAACCTTTTCACAATAACCCAACATTTAAAATGTTGCTCAGTAAAAATTTCCTTTTTGTTTTCATCCTTTCTAAATCCTCATCATTGCTCACGTGCTCGGTCTATAATCTTGGAAGCATCCTGCTGCAGAACCACATTTCAGCTGCTTCAGGTTTTTCCTTCATCTTTGATGATATCGTCCAGCATTCACTGCCATATTGTAGAACTGACATCACACAGTAATCTAGAACTCACTTCTTTGTTTCTAGTGAAAGTTTCCTGTCTCTTAATACGTTACTCAGATTCTGGAACGCATCTTCTTCAATTCACCTTCGGATCTCTGTGTCACACTTTCCCTCTTCTGTTAGAACACTTCTCATGTATTTAAATTTTTTGTACCTGCTTGATTTTAGTACTCCCCACCTGAATTTGTCGTATTGTTGATGTTGTTTTTTTTTGTTTTTTTTAGCTGATGACCATGAATTTTCTTGCAGTTTATTTGTAGGCCTTTTTTGCCATTCTTTTCAGATATCTTCTGTAGGAGGTCTTGAAGTTTCCTTTATGTGTCTGCATTCAGCGCTGTATCATCTGCGTACTTTATGTTGTTCACATTGTGGACGCCGATTACAAATCCTGACATAACATCTATGTTCCTCAAAACAGTCTCGCTGTACAAGTTGGATGCTCTATATAAACAAAATAAACGGGATAAGATCACAACCCAACCCCTGGAGAGTGTCGACATAATAACGGTGTTTTCACGAATCTTCGAAGAAGGAATGAACCTGCTCATTTAAAGGAATAACCTCTCAGCATTAATCCTATTAACGCTATATCTCTATCCTGATATCGAGAACTTTATGTTAAAAACCAGCTTGCTAAAATATATATATATATATATATATATATCGCTCATTCAGTGTAATGAATTAGAGCGCACTAGCTATTGGGCGCGTATAATGATATGCGCTAAAAAGGCTGCCTACTTCCACCGAACGCCCATAGCCCAGGGGTAGAGTCGCCGACTGACGCCATTTCGGGCGGGTTTCATTCCTGGGTAAAAAAGCAATCGGAGTCTAACCGTACTGATGAGCTGTGATACGGCGAAACAGATCTGTCTGCGGATGACAATATATATATATATATCAGTAAAACTACTGAAAAAATATTGGAACTAAATATTATCACAACTCAATAATATGTGTATGCAGAATATAATTGGATTATTAGGTGTATGTATAAACACTCTGTGTATAGCAGCTGTGTTTATGTTATCAAAGCGAGAGTAATTACGTTCTTTGATCATAAAGAATAATATGCGCTAACAAACACGAACTAACGTATGTGATTTAAATGTTCTATTATAATTTTGATGAAAGAAAATTTGCACTGAGATGATCATCAATTTTCTAAACATTTTCGAGAAATAAAATTTCTCATGTAAAAATAAACACCTAATTCTCAATGTTATAAATAACATCAATTATATTCTTTAATCTAAAAGATTTTAATTAACTTTTTCAAAAAGTCAGTATCTGTAAAGGCAAGTAAATGTGAAAAATATATTTGGCATGCATATATATGTGTGTGTTTATATATCTGTGCTTGTGTCTTTGTATGTGTCTTTTAGTGTGTAAATAAAGCAAAAAGCATGAATTTTCTCCTGTTCGCCGATCTAAAATCGTAAATAATCGTAACATTCTGTGGATTAAGATCTTGCTTGCCTGAAGTTCGCCAGAGCGCGAGACTAATAAAGTATGTTTGACGGTGTCCCTAGACATATTCATAGTTGTTGTTATTATAACAGGTCTCTGTTCGCTACTTTCCACATCACAGTTTTTCTGGTTCTATAGATATTCATTACTATAGATGTTTTTAGGTAGGTTCAGTCAGTCAGCTAAGTGCCATACGTGAAACACGCTTCGGCGATCATGTCCCGAAAGAGACATGACTGACTGGGCAGAATATTATCCCGCAGTAGGTTGCCATTGCTTTCTGCGGTAGACTGGTTGCCGACCAAGACTATAGAACCCAATCTGTCCTGTTATTTATAACTGGAAGGAATAGTTAGTTATAACTGGAAGGAATAGACGGATTAATACCTTTCCCAAGGCTATTTGCGCGTAAGTGAATGCAACGAATTCGGCTGAAATTCGAACTCGGCTCCCCGATTTCTTGTTCCGAGCCGATATCCAATGCACCACAACGCACACCACAACGCATACCACAACGCACATCCACATTAGGTAGGTTATTATTCAATATTATCCTATTAATATTTTCAATTTTATTTTCGCATTTCTCCTTCATCTACAATACAGTTTATGATATAGAATCATAAAGAAAATGTATATTTCCAATGAGAACTAAACAGGTGAACATTCTCAGACAACAGATGAAATTCCTTCTAAAAACAATTCAGATATTGTACGAGTCGCTTCCACGAGAATTCAAGTTATAATTACTGCTAAAGGCGGTCCTACAACAAACTGATATCGACTGCTCACTTTTTTCATAATGAACGATATATATTGTTGAAATCGAGGAACTGTGGTGGCCAGATCAGATGTTCTACTTCAGTATTGTTACGTTGATACATATTATCGATGTTACTAAAACCGCTATAGCTGATCTTAGCATTATTTTGTTAAAAGACTTTATAAGCATTCGTGTTTTATGAATTAAGTTTAAGAAATATCTTCCGATATTCATTTGAACATTTCGATGAATAGGTGGATTAATGTTACGCTTACGTCGTTTCTGCTTATTTTTACTTTCCTTTATTTCAAAATACTCTGAATAGTATTGCTGGAGTTTCTAACAAACAAACTTGATTGATTTAGGTAAATTATCTAGAACTCATTCATGGTTGTTTAATTCTTCGGAGACGTATCTATTAAATAAATCTTTGGTATATGACGTGTGCTTACCATTATTTAAGTCCAAGATCACATGAAGAAATCTGAAATTTTTAGCATTAGTAGTAGTCATAATATTTAGCTCGTGGTTTTTTAAAGCAAGTATCAAATTTCTCCTCCATCGGTCTAGATTTTGTAAAGATATTTCAGAGGGGAATTACCCGATCATCTCTATACCCACCAATGTTTTTAATATCTACAATAAATATTAATCTCTACAATAACTAAATGTCAACCAATTTGCATGACTGTGCTTAGTCGAACGCTCCCTTAGTCAACAGCTAACCATTATGGAACTGTATAGTTATTTTACCAGTTATACAATATTTCTGCGGTAGACTGGTTGCCGACCAAGACTATAGAACCCAATCTGTCCTGTTATTTAACCCATAACTGGAAGGAATAGACGGATTAATACCTTTCCCAAGGCTATTTGCGCATAAGTGAATGCAATGAATTCGGCTGAAATTCGAACTCGGCTCTCCGATTTCTTGTTCCGAGCCGGTATCCAATGCACCACAACGCACACCACAACCAATGAGAACTACGCTAATAGAACGCTAATAGAACAATAATTTATTGCTAAAATGTAATAGATTTTTCGTAAAGTTTAATAACTTTTCATCGAATAGTGGTGATTTGTTTTGAGTTTTACTAAAATCCATAGAACCCGGTATCTTTGAAATTGTTATACTCTTTCTTGTGTCTAAAGAATAGTTTCCACTTCATTCTTTTATGACATTTTTGATCTAATATAAAATGGTTTACTTATTAGATCTTTTGACTTGAAAAATGTTACATTAGTGGAATAGTACAAGTTAATCGGTTTCATATTCTGTAACCAAAAAATCATATGATACTTGTGAGATTAATTGGAATATTCCTTCAGTCAATGATCCAATGAGTGCATACATGTGTAGAAGCAAATGGAAGACATTTTGAATATTTCCTATGAGTTTCTTTGTTGCGATAGAGCAATGATATGTTAAGAGTATGTTTATATAGATTTTGTCTTTGTTTTGGTGAAAGAAAACCGCACCCAAAAATGAGTAAAAATATTTTGATACTCTCTCTCTTTATATATATATATATGTGTGTGTGTGTGTGTGTGTGTGTGTGTGTGTGTGTGTGTGTGTGTGTGTATTTCTTTATATGTATACTAGCAGTATAGCCCGGCGTTGCTCGGGTGTAGGGTTAAAAGCTTAAAAACTAATCCATGGTCCTTGGACGTTGGCAGGAAAGACTAAAAAGCAATAGTTGTTTCCAGTTAAAGTGAAACTGTAGATTGAAAGAAAAATGAATGAATGTAAGGCAAATTTTGATTTCCTGGTATCGATATCAAATAAGATTTTTTCGTCGTAAACTGAATTTTGAAGGCTAAATAAGTCCTCTGAGTAAATGGTATCATGGCTGAGACTAAAAACTACAATTATACCTACTTAGACCCAAACCCGAAGCAAAAACTAAAATAAAAGGGCTGAGAAAATACAGACATAGAGGCAGATAAACAGACACACACACAAACATCTTGCCTTATATGTATATATTATCTATTTTTTGCACTAATGTAAGAACTGCAACCTTGAAACTTCCGAATATTGTTTCTTATGTCTTTGTCTATGAGTGTATCAAATTTGATTGAAATCGGACCACTCCTTCTATAACGCAATTTATTCGATTATCGATTTTCGATATTTATCGGGATACCTTGACACAAAATCTAGCTAAAAACACTCGCAGACGCTTATAGTACAACTGTGTAAATTTTCAAGAAAATCGGTTCAGACGTTTTGGAGTCTACAGGTAACAGGGACACACACAGACACACACAGAGACAAAGTTTCATTTATAAATAAGTTTAGATATGTGAGTGAGTGTGTGTGTATTTATATATTAGTCATCCACATACAAGCCTGCTTCGCTGTATCACAGCAAATCAGTGCGGCTAGACAACTTGCTTCTAGCCGAGATCGAAACTCCACCGATTTGGTTGTCAGATGGAGTAACTACTCCCTAAGCCATCGACGCATGGGATCAGAGAAGGGAAACTTTAACGTCTGGTATATAAGCAGTGTATACACACGCCAATATATATATATATATATATATATTTGTTTGAACATTAGTTTTAATGGATACTTGTATTTTTGCGAATAGTTTGTTTTGCTATAGTCAAACGGTACATATTAAATATCCACCTGCCCAAATGTTCAAGAAATCCTGTTTGGAAAATACATTCTCTCATACATCGTGGAGTTGGCACCATTAAATCTGATGCGTGTTACCACTCGAGCACAGAAGATTTTTTAGTAAACAAGGTTTGAGTTAGATACATAGATTGCAGATTTATTTGAGGAACATCTATCTCTGCTTTGAACCGTATCTTAATGTAAACAAACGTTAATTATAGAAAAACAACAGACTGCTCATTTCAAACAAATATACTTAAATAGATATCTCGCTTACTACGGATTTCGTAATTTTACGTATAATTTTATACATACATATATATATATATATATATATATATATATATATATATATATATATGAATTTTGTACAGTACTTTTGTGGTAATTAAGCAAGCCATTTATTGACGGTGAAAAATATATACACTTACACAAACAAAAACATACATATTTTTTAATCATGAGTGCGCACAATTATTGTATATATTTTGAAATATAATACACATTTTAGCACAAAAATTATTTACATTAACAGGAATGTGCAGTTTTGTGTGCATGTGCATTGTGTGTATAAGTGAAAGTATCAATCATTATGAATATGGCAGTAGATGATCCAGGTTTTATTAAGACAATTATGCAATTTTACGCATGTTTACATTTCTTATTTAGTATACTATTTAATGCGGGTCTCTTTATATCGAAAGTATTAAACTCACTGAAAGACTCCATCCATTTAGGCATGTATGTCATGCTATTCAACGGGTTCACATTTGCATTCGGAATACGGATAAGACTAATGTAATCTCCCTAATTCGATAGAAGGAAATGGAACAAGTAAAATGGTTTCAATTATACTGGAGGCTGATAGGAATCATAATTGCGGAAATGTCCGCCAGTTAATTTCTAGCTTCACTGGTGATATTAGATAATATGCTTTTATTTGCCTCATTCGACATTAAACCGGAAAATGGGATCACCTAAGAATCCAGTTAGCCAATATGTAAGTGGTTGAAATATGAGAAAATATCAGCCATTTTTGTTAAAAAATTAATTCTAGCAATTCTTCTACTCTCTCTCTCTCTCTCTCTCTCTCTCTCTCTCTCTCTCTCTCCTTCAAACCTTTCTCTCTCCGTGCATATATATATATATATATATATATATATATATATACATACCAAGAGAGAGAGAGCGAGAGAGATAGTATGAAAGAGATTTCATCTGTGGATGCTGACTTCAGTGTTCACTAAATATATATATACATATATTGTAAATTTTAGTTTAGAACATGTATAAGTTATAATTTACTACAAAAGTATAGATTTTGTTTCATCAGGTACTTAATGATTATTAACTACCTGATGAGACATCATTATTAAGTACCTGATGAGACATTGTTGTTTCGATGTCAAGACAAAATGTACACATTTGTAGTAAATTATAATTTGTACATGTTCTAAACTATAATTTATAATAAATAGTCATAGCTCTATTTCTATATTGAGCACAGTTTTAAATTAATGTTTTGAACTTTTTAATATTTTCTTCGTTCTTTATTCACTTGGCTATATATATATATATATATATATATATAGGTTTTTTTCTGTTGCTGAGGTGATGTGTCGCTCCCCGTGGGGATCGTCATATCGAAATGGCCATTCAACATCTTTGAATTAATCCTTTTTTAATATATATATTTGCTCTGTAATATTTTATTACATGGAGCTCTCTTCCTGTATCATTTTTTAATATTAAAATAAATTTTTAATATTAATTAGGATCGGGTTTTTTGGAATTTACCTTCCTGCTTTTTTCCTTTGGATTGAAGTATCTGAATTAAAATATATATATATATATATATATATATATATATATATATATATATATATATTAATTGTTTAGTTACTGGTCATAATAACATTAAACCAGTGCACATGTGTATTAAAAAATGTTCAATACAATTGTATTGTAGAACTTTCGAATATTTCCCAATTGTAAACGAGTTATTACGCGACCTAGGTCTCTACTATGAGTAGTGTCTTCAGGCGATTTTCAATAATAAATGAAAAAAATATATAGGTGAACATTAAATTCAAAACCCACATGCGACAATCTTGACGTTACTCGATGCAAGAACGAAACGCCATCAGCAGAGGAAGACTACCCGTCTGAGGCAGTAACACTAGGTAAGGCGATCCTGCGAAGGACCGGATTCGCCTTTCGCTTATATAGAAAAGACTCCAACGCTAGCGCGTAAAATAAAGGCGAAAGCAAACAACCTTGACGAATGGAATGATACAACACCCATGTCTCTGTGGGATGCTTACCTAAGTAGGATCCAGGTGCGAAAGTACAGCCCGAATCAGACGGCTGAAAGGATAATCTGCAGAAAACGATGGACAATCATATCGAATGATTTGGACAGTTCTAAATTGATAACGCGATGAAATATCGTTTGGATCGATAATCAAACGTATCAAATGGAGGTTGTCATGATCAGTCTTACCCTCCACAATCTATTCAGATTTAATCTCGCTATACAGGAAAGCCTGGGGCTCAACTCGATGTAGTGCAATGATTAGCAAGCTTGTCTCGTTAGAAACATTACACATGAGTACTGAGTTCGATCCTCACTGGGTGTCCCATACTTTCGGGCTTTTGCTACATCTAAACCGCGCTTAGAAAATCAACTATAAAGTAAAGAATGCAAATGGCTAGATGAGGCTTTCTCTAAAATCTTAATTTCTGTATTTAACATGGTCAAAAGCTGACATTAACCTATCTCATCAGAACTGTTCTTATTTTTGTTTAACAACTTGATAACACCCCTGGTGAAAAGTTAAGTTAGAAGACCTCTGCTTCATCCAATTGTTGTCAAGTTCCAGCAAGAGAACAAGAGCGTGCGATTGCCTCAAATACAGTTCGTAATAAAGACCATGTAATCCAAGAGTTTTGTCCCTGTCAACCAGCTTTAGATCTTCCATTTCTACCAATTCTAATCTTCGGATCATTCCCAAAGAATTCGACCAGATTTTGATGAGAATTGCGTTCGTATCGCAAGATTTCTTCCATTCACTACTTCCAAATCAACCCTTCTTGTCACGACTAGCAACATGAGAAACACAATTCGTCTTCCTTCGGAATATAGGGGAAAACACTATCGCACGCGTATGCGAGATCGATGAAGTCAGATATCTCTGCAAACCCGATGGTTGCCAACACCCCACAAACATTAGGAAACCAATGGCTTAATCACCTGGAATCCAGGATCGAGCTACATTAAAAAAATACGGGGACTTTTTCTTTATTTAACTAAAGGAACTAGAAGAGCCATTCACATTCTAAACACTAAAAACAAACCGGAAATCTTTTTGCGGTTAATCATGACCTCCGTTGCCTTTTCGTATAGTTCAAGCGCTTTCTGTATCACGTGAATGTCGATGAGGCACGGACAACAATATATATCTCATTATCGTACAAAGAAACCCTGGCTCAAGCACCACGAAGTACCCCGATTGAATGGACTGCACGCCGTGTATTTTAGCCAGGAAAAGAGAGGCTCCAACGCTAATGTGGAAAGTAGGGGCGACAGTGAATAACACTGAAGAACAGACAGCTTTTCGTTCATTAGTAGTACAGCATTGTGGGGGCAGTACAGGAGGTCATTTCACCTGCATAAATCGGGTGAAAATTCAACGGCCTACAGAAAAGCAGCCGGTTACTAAAGGTTGTCCCTATCAAACGCCTTGGACTGATTTGAATTAAAGCATGGCTTGTTCATAATCCTTTAAAATCTCTAGTATCGTGCGAATGTCATGTAAGTTGCTCTAAAATTTTCGACGATTTAGAGCACTACACTACTAGGGTCTAATCACAATCTAGGCAGCTGGCTGTAAGCGCTCTATCAGAATCTCGACCAAAATCTGACTTTAGCAGAGTTCTGGAACTATAGTTACCAAAACCTCGCCCACTATCCTTGTCATTTTTCAACAGCGTGATCACACTTCGGGAGATATGGAAGAGACGGATCCCTGCTGGAACCTGATGAACATATCAGTTAAATCAGAACAAAATGTTCGACAGCCTCAATTGTAATTCGTAGGGCAGAACATCAAGTCGAGGAGTTTTACCACTGCCGACCCTCTTTAATGTCAAGTAGACATCATTTTCTATGGTCTTTCTCTCGCAATTACCTGCTTCAGTGGGAGAAAGCCGATGAAAATCAGCCTACGAAAGTCTTTGTCACGAAGACCAGGATCCTTGGTAAAAAGGCCCTCAAAATGCCAGCGAAACGCCTAGCACGTGTGTTTATTCGATCTCAGAGTTCGCCTCTCCGAATGTAACGATCGGAACCTCCATGACTCTATTTCTTGCACTATTGTGTACCAATGTTTCCAGCTTCGTTAGACATCTTGCTAAACCTATGTCTAATGTCTACCTGACACTCGTAGCGTTCTGTAGTCGCTGGCTTCAGAGAATGTAAATTAAACCTATTTTAAATGAATCTCCCCGTATTCAGCTCGGAATAGATTATCATTGAGAGTTTTCATCTTTTAAGCTTTATTTAAGGTGATATGTTGGCTGTATTCGGTGGTGAAAATCTAATACAGTCTTTAAATCTAATCCAGCACTTATTCCTAATAGCCTACTTCACAAGTTCCCGCTTCCATAATCTAATTAGCTGTTGCCGGAAGTCTCGCTTGTTCCGTGATGTCAGATTGAACTTCGGATCCACACTATGGTTATGATTTAATGGCATCCAGACTCAGAAAACTTTATGGTCTGAATAGACTAACCAGTGACATATGGCACAGTCTAGCAAATCTACACCGACCCTTCTTATTAAAATTCTATCCAGGTAACTGACTACGAGGATAGACGGTCACTTAAGATCCCAAGTCCAATGTACACTTTTGGTTAGGGAGAGACTAAGCTCACCGATTAGATCATCTATGCTACGATCGCCTGACTACCCGCTTATTTCCCGCTGTCTGTCTAATTTGGTGTCCAGGACGGCATAAAGACTAAGCGTGACGCATCCACCAGGAACGCCCCATCCACCTGATCGTAAGTGCATAAACCACAACGTTCCGAATCGAATTTCTTTTTACGGTAATATTGTCTACGTTCGCCCACCCTCAACCGAACAACATAAGACCCACCATCGCACTCAAGGTCCGTTTCACCAGAAGTAAAACAGTATATTGAATAGACAAATGTCGCTAGACACCATACGAGCACTAAACAAAGTGTCTCATATATTGCAGTCACAGCTACACTAAAAAACAAGAGATCACAACGCAGGAGAACAGTCTTATGCCATTCGCTCAAAGTCATTGAGGCTGACTATCTTGATAGACAATTTTTTAGCCATTTGTTGCATATTGGTTGCAATTGTAAGCTTTGTTGCATATTAGTTACAATTGTAACCAATATGCAAGAAAAGGTTAAAGTTTTGTTTCTATAGTCAACGAATGAATGGAAATGTGTAAGTATTAGGACGCCGATCAATTTTCCCTAACTACGTGTACCAGTGTAAGACATAATCCATCCGTCTGTGACAAAAGCGGCAACGCGTTTTGAAGTGCATTATAAGGTGAGATAGAAAAGAATCTTTACCTGAACATAACTGTTATAATTTCTTGAACTCAAGAAGCTATATCTCCATCCTATTGATTTTCGAAATATGTCTTTTGCCCATTCCAAGCCACACAAAAAAGTTTTGCAGATATTCATAGATTAACAAAACTACTCGAAAGTATGCAGCCTATCTTTATGTGTATCTGTATCTTCATGTTTGGCGCTATCATCCGACCGTTTCCGGAAAGGCGACAGTAGGGCGGTGTTAGTGGATATATGGCAAAAGTGGAGTTGAAGTTGTCCTTTCAAATTTTAACTAAGTCAACTCTGATATCCGCACACGTCCTTGTGAAAAACATAAAACAATACATTCTCCTCTACAGATATAGTTAAATAAGTGGGTAGACTAAGCTTTCTAGCTTTGGTTTGCAACTAGTTTGAGAGGACTACTGTGAATTCTAAACCACGGAGATAATAGGGGGAAATTAGTCTAATATTATGGCATTTCACTGATAGTTAAAACATGTATATGTAAAAAACCAGTGTTGCCTACCTGAAAATTATACTTTGTATTAGAAATATCCCAGTGATTTGTATGTGGATAATCACTTTGCAAGCATTTCGATTCCACCGATTTACCGTCTAATGAGGTTCAGTTGAAAATAGCCTCAAGAGGGCCTTCCACTCAGAGAAAATCTACCTCACCATGCCCTGTCTATTCGAACAATCTTATTCCCTCTGTGAAATCTTGTTTCTTTATTTATTGAGAAGGGATGGGGATTTCAAAATGGGAAGCAGGGAGGCCCTTTGCCTGTTTTTCAGCTCTTGCTCGCGAAAAAGTTGCGGATTGGGTCTCGGCTTTAGGCAAAGCCTTCCCTGCCCTACTACGTGTAGATTTTTTTTTAATCCTTTGTTATTTTATCTTCTTCCTCCCTTCCCCCTTTTCTGTAGAGATGATCGAATTGTGGGCATTTCCTTTAACTCCGTAAAAGGTTCTAATTGCGGTAATTCCAGGGTTTGTCTATATCTCTGAGGCGAGGTAGTATTTAGAGTATTTACATTATTCAGACTATTGTCCTCATTTTTGTTGCCATTTGTACGCCATTTCGGCCGTTGTACGCTTCGGCCTTCTTCAGGTGCTAGGAATTTCGAACGCGACTGTTTATTTAGAGGGTGATAGCGTATGACTACCAGAAGAGGCACCACTACGCATGGAATGAAGTTCATATACCCCAGTGATTGTAATAAAGTGTTTGGTTCGAAATTCCTAGCACCTGTAGATGGCCAAAGCATACAACGGCCGAAACGGCCTACAAATGGCAAAAAAGATGAGGACAATAATACCAATAATGTAAATACTGTAAATTCTAAGGTTGTTACTGCTCGAGTTGCTGAGATTTTTTCGGTTCTTGTCCCGGTTGTTGCTCTTGAACGCATTATTGCTGCTGCTGACATTGTTGTAGACACCACTGCTGCTGCAGCTGCTCCAGTTTAACTGTATTTGCCTCTGTTCTTTATGCTGCTGCTTATGCTAATTATTTGGCTGCTGCTTTTTGTCCTACTGCGGGGGAGCATCCTGATGGGAAGTAGAATCGTTCTTCCCCTTCTCACTACTTCTGTCCATTTACTAGAGCCACTGAGCTTCAGGCAGGACTTTATGTCCCCACTGTTTCTTCAAATACTGATGTTTTCAATGCTACTGTGCTTGCTAGTTATGGTACCGGTGCACGCATCCGATATTTGCCGCACGACACCACAGCTGCGTTGACGGCGACCTTATTCTATGTCTAGAAAGTTCCGGCTACGACTATATAATATGTCGGGTATGTCAATAAATCGTTTTCTAATCAAGGTTATATGCAGGACATAGTCATCCGTTGCTCTGCCTGTCTTACTAGTAACAACCAAGAAAACCTATCCAGATATGGAAAAGAAGACACACTAGTCGCTCTTCTGAAGTATCTCTGTTTACCCAGTATAACGCCACCTTCGTCTTCCGGGTGCTCATATATTCAGCTTACAGTCGTATTCACTTGGTTGTCAGTACACTGCCTGCCAAATATTATCTTCTTCTTTATTTTCCAGCAGGATGTCTCACATCGCATTGTATCTCTTTGCAAATCCCTTGGCTGAATTTGGAAACTCTTGAAAGCCTCCTTCATGAAGAAAATGTACCAGTAGGGTGTCGAGTGCCCAAACCAGTAGAAGTAACTTCTTAACAGAAAAAACAGTATATATACTCATATACTTCTAACCTCTAAAATAGCGTTTCGTGTAATGATAATAATGTTGAATTAACATAAAAACCTTGAATTAGTTACTCAAATTGATACTGAAAAAAGCAATAAAATTTTCTGCACTCGAGATTTATTTTTTTAATCGTATCACCCCGAGCAAGGTGGTAATGCCACTGGTGTGCAGAGGGCTACATAAGAGTAAAAAGATTAAGTAGAAAAAAGTAAAGAGAAAGAATAATCATTTAGAAAGGAGCAAGAGAAGGGTGGGAATACAGGTGTGATGACAGTTGCAAAGGTGGAGAGAAACGAAAGGATATATGGGGTGGTGAAAGAACTAGACTCAAGTGGTCAACAGATGAGTATTGACATTACATTTAAATTCCTGGAGGTGGTAGACCCAATTCACCACAGAGTGTATATCCCGTTCAAGGTCAGCAGCAAGTTTATGTTTGTCCGCCACGACAGGTTTCTTACTGACGCGGGAGTAAATTGTGGTGTCATCTGCGTAGATGTTTACTTGGCACTTGATCTCATCTGGGAGGTCATTTATGAAAATAAGGAAGAGCGTCGAGCCCAGGAGAGAGCCCTGTGGGACACCAGTGTTTGTGGTGTAGGATGTAGATGCATGCCCATTCAGGACAACCTTCATTTTGCGGTTATTTAAAAAAGATTGGATTAGATCAAGCAAGCGTCCGGTAACACCTTAACCACGTAGCTTGCATAATTCCTGTCAAAAGCCTTGGAAATGTCCAGAGCAACAGCACGAGCCTCGCTTGTCTCATCAAGGGCCTGGAGCATGTACTCCGTAATGGTTGTTAACATGTCGGCCGTGGACCTGGCAAAGCGAAAGCCATACTGCCTGTCAGAATAGAGTTTGTGGATCAGTAAGATGTTGAACTATTTCAGCATTAATTATGGCCTCGAACACTTTCCCGAAAATTGGTAGAAGGCTGATAGGCGATAATTGGATGGGTCCTAGGTTTCACCACAGTTCTTAAATACAGGAACGACTGAAGATAACTTCCAATATGCAGGAAAACAGGAAGCAGAAATTCAGTAGTTATACCTTTTAGATAGGACAGGGGAGAGTTCAAGAGCACATTTCTTAAGGACTATCACCGGGATTCCATCGCCACCGCTCGCTTTATGGGGGTCTAGTTTTGAAATTACTCGGGATACTACTGTCGGGGTATTATATACGTCGTACAGTTTAGAATCAGTTCTAATAGGGAAGTCGCGTGAAAGTACTCCAGATGAGTCAAATGTGGAGTTGGATGAGAATCTGCGAGCAAAGCACACAGCTTTGTCCGCAGATGACGTGAGAACCTCAAATTCAGATATTTTCCTAAAGATTTGTCTTAACACAATTATTTTAAAAACTTTCAGTTAGAATTCACTTTTGCTGAACTGTCAATGAATTCCGAATGTTGCTAAAAAGTAAACGGCTTTTACAATTATCATTACCATATGCGCGTTCAGATCTCAAATTACCATCATGTACAAGAGTACTCGAAATTATCTTTAAAAAATGTACAAATATTTTCTCTTTCATGTTATATTTGATGATATTCTAAAAACACTGAGGCGTGGCTCAAATTAGATAATAAAGCATCTAAAAGTATGAATCGATTCAATTTTTGTCAGTTGATAGGATTCTGTGGCCCAATCGATAAGGCGTTTTCCATATTTCAGAAGTTCTCAAAAGGCCTATATTTTTATGATGTGTACTACTGATGTAATGAGTATAGAATGTTAAATATAATCTACATACATTTTGCGATACAAAAATCAGTAACATTTTTTGACAAAAATATCATCATCTAGAAATTTGCACATTTAAAATTACTTTGACGACATTTTTTCTTCAAGAAATGAGAATACGAACCTACAATCTCGTATCCCTGAAATGTTCGTCTTTCTTATAACAAAACAGACTAGACATGGAAACATAATGTTGGCCATAATGAGAAAATACTACTATTACTCCTTCAAAAAAAGAAATAAAAAATTATTTCAGTGTTCCACTCTTACAGATATTAACAAATCTACACGAAACCATGCCACTTATCTACATATATATCTTCCTGTTTTGCACTAGCTTGAGTTTGTTTCCGGAGAGGAATCAGGAAGTTGGAGTTCCAGAGACCTTAATGGGAGAAATACAGTTCTTCGGCTACTCATACATTGATATCCTCGGCCCGGGTTTTATAGAGTTTTCTACTAACACTTCTTCTTTTTCTATGTGCCATGTTCCTTCAGAAAGTAGGCGATCATGGCGTTCCACGTTTCCCTATTCCTGGTGGCTCTGAACACACATTCTCCTGTGACACCACGCAACCCCCGTTCTATCATCGACCTTCTCATGAGCTTCGAATATGTTATCTGCTGCTTTCCCAGTGTGTCTTTTCCCTTCTATCTGACCTGTTAGTATCAGGTTCTCCAAAATTTTCTTCCTCGTTTCATGTCCCAGGTAATTTAATTGTCTTGTTTCTGATGCTCAATATTAATTTCCTTTTTGTTTCCATCCTTTCCAAAATGTCATCATTGCTCACATGCCCAATCTACGATATCCGCATTCTGTAGAACAACATTTAAGCTGCTTCAAGATTTTTCTTTGAAAATATTGTCCAGCATTCACTGCCGTATTGAAGAACTGACATCATATAGCAATCTAGCACTCTTTTCTTTGTTCCTAGTGAAAATTTCCGGTCTCTTAATACTTTACTCAGCTTCTGGAACGCGTCATTCGCCATGCCAATTCACCTTCAGGTCTCTGTGTCGCATTTTCTATCCTCTGTTAGAACACTTCCCAGACATGCCACATGACCACTATTGGGATCAAAAGTTAAATAGATATATCAGTCTGCTTTGCTATTTAAACCAGAGCAGTAGGATGACAGGTTCAAGTCTTTTCAAAAAGCATTAAATGAAACTGAGATGTTTGTGTGCAGTAATTGTTGCTCACGTTGAAGGTGAAGTTGAGAATAGCTATTCAAATTCCAACCAAGTCAGTTGTGGTATCATCAGTACTATAGAGCTTGTGATTAACACGAAACTATCTATTCTCCTCTACAGCTACGTGTTAAATAACAGGGTAGACTAAGCTTTTTTAGCCTTGGGTTGCGACTCGTTTGAGAAAAGGGCTAGAATTCCAAACAGCGGAGAAAACAATGGGAAATCAGTCCACTATCATGACAGTTCACAGATGGTTAAAAAAAAAGTATATGTGAAGAACCAGTGTCGCCTACATGCAAACTGATTATTTTATTAGAAATAAGCAACAGAAAAAAACGCTAATTAAATAGACGAAGTCAGTATTTGAAATAGAAACGCCAGTTGCTTTCTTCCGCATTAATAACCGTTACATTACTTGTATATCCATATAGTTTTATTGGCGTACGTAAATCAGTAAATATTCTGTAAATCTTTATTTCTACATTTAAATCCGGTATTAATCTATTATTAATATGACGTTATTTAAATGTAAATATATGGGCCGTATTTGTCTTGTAAAATCATGATATTGTCATAAGAAAACAGTTTTCTAATAAAGGACACAGAGTTGCTTTATGCACTAATTTCTCCTCGAAACAAACGTAAGCAATATTAGAAAAAATAACAGACACGTTTTATCTACTGTTTTGTCTAAATCTCCTGCAAATCCTAATGAAATGAAACAAATGCATATATTCTGTTTTCGATTTCATCAGCGCATCGCTTTTCTACCTCTCCTCGTAGATTTAAAGCAATAAATGAGTTTGCAAGAAAGAGCTTTCACATTTGAACTCTGTCTAACCTGTACAATTTTCTCTTAGCTCTGTCGGGAACAACGTTGCGTCTTTCTTGTTAGGCGATTGTTAACTGCATTTAGGAATAAGCAATCTATGGTATGGGTGGGTAATGCATCCCATGTAAGTTTAACATGGCTCGTCCTAATCGTTGATATTATTATTATTATTATTATTATTATTATTATTATTATTATTAATTATAATAATAATAATAATAATATAAAGACCTGGAAATTAAAATAGAAAAAATGTGGAAATTGAAAACAAGAGTTGTGTCAGTGATAGTAGGTGCACTTGGAATGATAAAAAATGGAAGGAAACAACTCATTGAAAGAATCCCTGGAAACCCCAGCTTAAGAAATATACAAAAAAGTTTCTTATTAAGTACAGCTCACACACTAAGGAAAACTTTATCTATGTAATGCTGGAGATAATAGGGAAGATAGAAAAACATGAAATGGAGCCATAACAACACGCGACGACCTGCCTTAGGTCTCCCCGCAGACTTGGTTGGTAGTGAGACCAAAGCAGAAATCGAAATATAATGAAAAATGACATAATAACAACTATCGAAGTATACGAATTTGAAAAACTATAAAAGTATAAAAACTGGAAGCTGACATAGAAAAATTGTGGAAATTGAAAACAAGAATTGTACTAGTGATAGTAGGTGCACTTGGAATGATAAAAAATGGAACAAAACAACACATTGAAAGAATCCCTGGAAACCCCAGCTTAAGAGATATACAAAAAATTGTCTTATTAAGTACAGCCCACACACTAAGGAAAACTTTATCTATGTAATGCTGGAGATAATAGGGAAGATAGAAAAACATGAAATGGAGCCATAACAACACGCGACGACCTGCCTTAGGTCTCCCCGCAGACTTGGTTGGTAGTGAGACCAAAGCAGAAATCGAAATATGATGAAAAATGACACAATAATAATGATGAAGTGGAAGAGAAGTAAAAGCAAGAAGAATAGAAGAAAGAGTTCAAACCACAGAAGAAATAAAGCGGTTGAAAAGACGTGGAAGAATCGCAGCAAACGACCCGATAAGGTCGAATAACAAGTAACAAGAATAATTATAGTAAGAAAATCAGAACACATTTTAATAAAAGAGAGTTACTAATCTAAAGTTTAAGACCTCAGAAAAAGTTTTCGTTAAAGATTCTGTAACAGAGAGTGATATATTTATACTATCATTAAAAGAAAAGCAAAATAGCAAATAACTTGTATTTATGTTTTATAGAATATTTGGAGTAGATAGACTAAACTATTGCCCGGTTCACACTCCACCCACATCTATTGAACAGGTGAAGAGGCTCATCCCTTGTTTCCTGTTTAGGATGTGGTTTCCGGCTTTCTCTTTTCCATTCTTTTTACCCTTACGTAGCCCCCTGCGCATCAGTGGCGTTAGCGCCTTGCTTGGGGTGATATGATTAAAACAAAAAAAAAATATTCAAAAAGTATGGCACATACAAGTGTGTAATTATTACGATAGCGTGTTTTATTTCGTGAAGGTATAAGGAAAAATTAGATCATGGGAAAACATAGACTGTATAAGGATAGCAAATGAATATATAAAATATGCAAAACTAGAAGGGAGCCTAAACAACGTGTAGCTATGTTTTGTAGACTAGGCTGAGGCGTTCGACATAGAACGCCACCAAGATCAGCTTAGCAACCTTGACATATTCGGGAAGGACATTAGATTAATTAAGAACCTATAATGGCAGGAAACCTCCTGAATACGGAGAGAAATGCGTAAGACAAGGATTGTGAATATTAGATGCTGTAAGAGTGGATTTAGAAGTGATGTAAAGGATAATAATTCGAAATTGCTAATTGTTTGAGAGTTGAGTCCTACTTCCAGTTTAATCTAAACTTATTTATAAATTGAGTAAGACACGGAAACAAGAAGTTAGGTTTAAAAAGTGTATTAGAATAACAAAGCAAATATAAAAATACGAGTATAGGTAGTCAGCAAATAGAAGCGTAAGTCTGAACAGCATAGTTACGCTGCGTCTCAGCTGTCTCTAGACTGCCTCACGACTGCCCATCTACGTCCTGGGAGTCACGCAGGTTATTATTTATTGACGGAGGAAGTGTCCATTCATATAGATAAAGCAACATAACAGATAGAATTGAATACATAAATGAGATACAGGATAAGAGAAAAGAAACAGGATGAGGAAGAATATGTAAAAAGAAGATGATGAAGAAAAAAATATAAAAAAAGAAATTGACTGAAAAGAGGGAACATTAAAATGAGAAAATAAATACCAAAGAAAATTAAATGAGATCGAGAAGAAATGAATAAATAAATAATAAAAAGAAGAGGAATGAGAAGTAATATGAACCAAGAACAAAACAAATAAATAAAAGAATCACAGTCACAGCCTACAGAAGGCAAAAAAAAAGAAAAACCAGAAAAAAAGAAAAAACAGAAGGAAATAGTTTCAAGTTAGTTATAAAATAGAGAAAAAAGAGAATAAATTGAATATATACATCAAAAATGGTGATGAAACACAATAAAAAGTATAACAGAAAATAAAGAAATACGAAAAAAGTGTAAAAGAATTAAAAATCTTCCGAATTAAAACAAAAACAAATAAATCCAATAAAAAAGAAAGAAAAAAAAACGATTAAAACAAGGTGGTTTTGTATACAAGTAAAAATTAAGCCTTTAAAGAATTAAAAGAAAGGAGAATAACACGAGGAAAGAATGGAAAAGGAAGAGGGTCACAGGAGGTTATTATTTCCTTTCCAAGTAAATTGATCTATATACAGATGCGTGCATTCCGCACAGAAAATATTTTCTCCGGGCGTCCATTCTATCAGGCGTGATGATCTGTGGTCTGGTCATTTTCTGAAGCCATTCCTTCTTCAAGGCAGTCTTGACCGGCGGAAGCCGTGAATATAAGCTAAGATCCCCACTTAACATCATTTTCTGACAAAGCTTTAAAAGCGATACATTGATGAGAACTCGGTGGTTTGTAAGTGCCTAATCTTAAAGCAAGTCAACATAATAGCCAATAAATATAATATTCAGTTCTTTATGTATGCGTATGTATCTTAATACTCACATAAACCAATACACACACACAGACACACACACACACATATATATACACATTATATATATATACACATTATATATATATAAATATACAAATTATATATATATATGTATATATGTATATATATATATATGTATATATATATATATTGTAACTAAGTTGTTGAACTCGTAGGTTTATTTACCTTTTGTTCATGCATTTACTTTTATAAAGAGTGCTCGATACAAATGTAGAGCGTTTAAAAACATTGTAACAACCATTACAGTATATATATATATATATATATATATATATATATATATATATATATATATATATATGATGTGTATACCCTTGAAGGTATAATTTTTAATTTTTAATTTAAAATATAAGATATATATTTAAATTTGTATGTCCAATTTTTTTTTCTAAAATTTGTCCCAGTCATTATTTATTTAAACTAAATTCTCTTTGGTAAATTTTTCAATGTTTTCTTCTTCAACATTGATGTTAGCAGTTTTCTTTTGTTTCTATGCAAAAACAAAAATTTCTTAGCTTGCCTCCCAGTCCACTACCCCTTCCCCCTTTTTTTTCTTTTTCCTTTCGTTCCCGTTTTTTTCCCAAAAATCCGACATAGAAAAACTAGCAGCTGGTTTCGAATATTATATTCAATCAGTTGTTATCTGGTGCATGGAATGAGGGTTTAAATTGTAACACCTTCAAAATGGAACAGCTCTCCTTTAGTCATCTTAGATAGACATGTTTTGGTTTATATCAGCGTGGTTGATGCCAACATCCGAGAGAGAGGAACTTATTACGACTTGTTGCTCACACGGTCTCCACTGGATTAGGGACACGCCAATTTGAAATACTGGTTCCCGTATGATCACCAAAATTAAGCAACAGATGTATAAATGATATTAATCCAATCGATATGATTTGCCCACTAGGCAGTACATCTTCGGGAGAGATTTGGGGTTATTGTAAGGCGCCCGAGGTGTCCACAAAATAGAATGTACCGGAAGGTGCCTGGACATCTTTTCCATGGTAATACCGTTAAACCCACTTTAAAATGTAAAGACGTATAAACGATGAAAAATATTTTTTTATTGAAATAATTGCAATGTTTACTGTCAATATATCGGGTGAAAATTTGTGAAAAGTTATTTATTTAAAATTGTAAATAAACTGTACGAAATTAGTAATTTTCCCGGGTAGTTTTAAGAGCCTCTTTGTTACTTTTCAGGAACTAAATGTTTTCAGTGTCGTAAAAGAGATATGTGATGGCTTTCTTTTGGAAGTTCTGAAATTAAAATATTCGTTTATCGTTTAACACAATGAAGGACCGTTTCAGTATTTGCAAATGCAGGCAACGAACGTTTTTTTATCATTTTACACCGAGCAAGGTTAGACTAACATTAGGACGCAAAGAAAGTGGAAGACGAGGTTAAGGACAAGGAAAAATTTGAAACTAGGGAAGAGTGAGGAAAGGACAGATGACTAAATGAATTCAAGAACAAAGAAAATGGGTTTAAATTTTTGAAGATGGTAGCTATCAGGGACGCAAACAAACGGAAATGTGCTACAAAAGGGGGAAGTGCAAGAAAAGAAACTGTTAAAGTATAAGAGGCAGTTGCCTTTAACTGTGGAACTCCCTTCCACAAGTCTGCTTTCCCGACAGTTACAATCTCCAGGTGTTTAAATGTAGGGTCAATAGACACCTCCTATCACACTAACTCCCAACTATTCTCACAACACTATCATCTACCCAACCCTCATTCTCGGTATCCTCACCCGCCTATCACCCACCCTCTGTTATTTCCTATATTTAATCAGCCTTTCTCCACTCTACGTAGCCCCCTGCACAGTAGTGGCAGTGACATGCCTTGCTCGGGGTGAAACGCTTATAAAAAAAAAAAAACTATTTTAAAAGTAAAATGGTGGGACATAAATACCAATCTGGTAGCTTCCTTAGATTCATGTATTCGAGGCATCGGGGAAAAACACTCGACACATCAGATAATATTTTATACGTTTAATTTTAACTATTTCAAAAGTTTTTTTTAAATATTTGAATAGATTATATTTAGACAGCAATGCTCGTTATACACATGTTAAGTTAAAACTGTGGGACAAAGAAAATTATATCACTATTTTTATACATTATTCAATTGTCTCTTTTGTTTTTGTTCTTTCATAAGAAATTGAAGTGTGTAGCTATTGTTTGCCGGGATTATTGTCTCAGACGTCATCAGCTAACTATCTATACATTTTTAATGGCTGATTTCTTTGTTTGAAGGCATATCAACTCCTTATGGGTCATTTAAAGCCAAACTTTGAATTAATAGAATATATGCTATTCTGCTTTCACAATTGAAAAATTGTGCATATATATATTCGTGTAGGAATAATTACTAGTGATGGTGATATGCGTGTGGGTTTTGTAGTTTATTAAATTTATATTTTCCAATAGAGTGTTATTTTAAAAATTATGTGATGTCATATGAATTAATATCCTGTGTTCTTTCATGTTGATTGTTTGGTCGGTTAATTTTATTTTACGGCATATCAACATCTGTGAGTAATTTAATGCCTAAATTTAAATACTTTGAACTCAATTTTCTGAATTTAACCGCAGATAATTACGTACATTTAGCAAGTGTTTTTGGTAATGGTTTCTTTTTCTTTAAAAATACATTTTTATACTTTCCTGGGGTTTTGATTTTCATTGAGAGTTCAAAATGTGCTCATAAGAACCTTGGAATAATAGCAATTAAAATCTGATTCTATGCTCCTGAAAACCGCCAATCTTTCAGACAGAGGTCATTGTGTTAGATGTAATTTATCGTCATACTCAGGGATAGGGCACAATTTAGAATTTGCAGTAGAATTTTGTATTTTTTCTTTGTTCTGTATTAATTCCCTGTTTAGGACCTCGCTAAAGAGAGTGACTAGAAAAAACTACAAATAAACTGCAAGAAAACCGAATGCATGGTCATCAGCAAAAAGGGCAGCCCAAAATGTCAAAATGTCAAATACAGATGTGGAATAATATAATCAAGCAGGTACAAATTTTAAATACCTGGGAAGTGTTTTTAGTGTTTTCCTTTCACATGAAATGGTACGATTATATTGCATCACTTGCCATGTATGCTGCTAAAAAGAGAGGTTAGCTATGTCACGCTAGACATTTTTCCAGCCAGAGTGTATCTTACATATTTATAAGTCTACCATTTGTCCGTGAATATAATATAATATTACGGAATTTGTATGATTATATGTTGTAACTAAAGAGGTGATTACATCTGGACATAAACCATAAACTCATACACCTAATATACACAATGATTTCAGCAAATTGCAAAACTCTCATATATATATATATATATATATATGGGTTATGTTTTGAAGGCTGTCACAATGCGTTGAGTAAAATAAAGTAAGGAAAAGAAGTGTTTGGATTTTACCTATTTATTAAGCATTAATATTTCGAGATCAAAATCTCATCTTCAGAATAGCAGAGGAGCTTTTGTCTGTCCGAGTGTCTTCACGGCCTTTCAAAGAAAGGCTATTCCTGGTTGGCTGTCTGGTGCTGGTGCTGCTGCTGCTGCTGCTCTCTCTGTGTGTGTGTGTGTGTGTGTGTGTGTGTGTGTGTGTGTGTGTGTGTGTGTGTGTGTGTGTGTGTGTGCATTCTAGTTGGGGCCTTTTTGGTCTGATGATATCTGTCTGCTTGTATGTGTGGTTTATCTTAGTGTGATCTGACCATTTCCTTGAGTCACTGACCGGGCTGAAGAGGATAAATTTCATTACTCTTGTTTAGTCTATCTAATTTATCTGGTGGTGTGTGCGTGTCCGTAACTGTGTCATGTGTGCGTGTTTATGTGCGCATAGTTATTGTAATTTATTCTTCTTTATTTTATATGTGTGTGTGTGTGTGTGTGTGTGTGTGTTCCGGTGTGCGGTGTGTTATAGCACCTCCACTACTTTACCGGGGGTGGGAATAACATAGCGTCAAATTATTTGTTCATTTATTATATATATATATATATATATATATATATATATATATATAATGGGATAACGGGGCGTGAGTAAAGAAGAAGTAAAGGACTTGAGATCAAAATGCAAATCCAATTACATAAATAAATAAACATCTATTCCTTTGCAATTTAATCGGGAGGCCTGTGAATTGGATTATATGCATATCTATCAATGCCTACTTATAAAAATAATTTCAAATATTAAACAAAATTTTAGAGTTTGGCAGAGACATTAGATGTTTAAAGTTTAAGTAAATTTTAAAAGGAACCAGAAGCCAAATCCTAAACAGGAAATAAAGGATAAACTTCTAATTCTGTTCAAAAGATTTGAGACGAGTGTGAAACGAAATTTAATCAAAGTATTTAGTTTTATTTGACAAATCTATCGAATTCTATTTATTTACCCATAAATGGATGAGCGAAAAATAATTTCAAACATTTCCAAGGTTATTTACAAACAAGTCAATGTACAGAAATCAACTAGAATCCGAGCCGCTATCGACTATGCCACCGAGCACCTCTTAGATTGTCGACAAAAAATCATTTAATAATCAAGAATTTTGTGTAGATCTTGAACCTTGTATTGAATTGGTCAGTTGCTAAAAGAAATGATAAACGATAATTTTCTCCCAGTTTATGAAATAAATATTTTTATTTGGTAAGTTGAAAAATTGCCCCTTGCATGACGACGATTGGATCTTTTTATGATTAATTCTGGTTAGCATATGTATTGATTAAGCACTGTATTAATTATTCACTAGTAACGTTTTAATCTGATCGCTATCAACCTTTGATATTCTGAAGCGAAAGAGAACTATCGTTCAGAGTAAGAAACCCCAACAAGGAACATTTAGATCATCCTGAGTAGCGTCTCCTGGAATTGCACAATTTGTATGATTAAAGTTGAGTCCCATTTATATATTATTAAAGAACAGAGAAAAAAACACAAACAAACAAATGGAAGATGCCAAAAATGTTGATTATTAACAGGCGCCTCAGTGTTAGAATCAATAAGCAAAAGCAAGCAAATATTGATATTTTTAATAAATTTACGCTAATATGACAGCTGTCACGAAACAAGTGCCAGAGTTCCTTTTTTTATGGAGCTATTTTAAAACTAATTGCTCCTAATGTCATTTAATGAAAGAAACAGCACGAACATTTCAACGAAGCCATATTCTCAGGTTTCATAAACATTCAGTTCATTATATAATTCACACGTTTGCTGATTCTTCTAACGGATAAAGATGCTGCATCAGAGCATATTTTAAAAAAGGAGTTAATCTGAAAATTAGGAAATCTGATTAAATGACCGAATATAAGATTTTGTTTAAGGTTTTCTGTTCAGGCAGAAAAGATTCCATAAACAATTCTTTCCTCTCAAAACATGATACTGTTAAATGGGTTCGACCGAATCATTTTCTCTCTGGGACCTCAGGCTGAAGGCAACTTTATCTACTGATCTGAGAAGGTGATTGTAAAGAGCTGACGTTTTGCATATTTCTGAACGGATTGAGATTAAGCATTACATCTATATATGTATGTTTGTCATTGAATGATGTTTCTTGCGAACGTGAGGCTTGGATTTTGAATATTAGCGTTTGAATATCTTCTGCATCTCCAGCAGCTAATTTTGCGGAAGATTATTTGCGGATGAGAAAACATGCTAGTTTAAATTTAATAGTCAGAGAATATTTATACTTCGCAATGACACACAGACACACGAGAACACACACGCGCATAAAACTGATTAAGGTCAAAATTATCCGCTATTTCGCCATAATGTATATGAGTTATGAATGCGAATGATTTTTAACATTCTATTCTATATATATATATATATATATATATATATATATATATATAGGCACATTGGGACGTTAAAACTTATTCGGGTTCAGAAATCATATATATATATATATATATATATATATATATTGTGTGTATTTTGGCAGCATTTTTTCATTAATGCAGGTTTCATTGAATAATATAGACAAGTTTTGTCTATTAATTTTGTGTAGGATCCGTTCATACCGTCTGATATATATACCGTCATTATCAAAGAGTAAATATTAACACACAGTAAACATAGAACATTTAAGCTATTAACAATAAAGATAATTGAATTGAAAATATAAGTCCATCCCTACCGTGGCGGATGGCCGAAGACAGTGACAAAATAAAAAAATCCTCGAAGCACTCTACATTAAACAATTTAAACCTGGTTTGAATACAATCAATTTCGATATTTCCAACAACGTACTCAAATGTCTGTAATCAGACCAGGGATCACACCACTATTTTGTCACTGTCTTCGGCCATCCGCCACGGTTTTCAATTCAATTATCTTTATTGTTAATAGCTTAAATGTTCTATGTTTACTGTGTGTTAATATTTACTCTTTGATAATGGCTTATGTGAGCCGAAAGCTTAGACCCGATAAAAAATTCAACAAATACTGTGATTTTTTGTTGTCTTTTAACGACATCACCATCAAGTATATCAGACGGTATGAACGGATCCTACACAAATTTAATATACAAAACTTGTCTATATTATTCAATGAAACCTGCATATATATATATATATATATGATTTCTGAACCCGAATAAGTTTTAACGTCCCAATGTGCCTATATATATATATATATATATATATATATATATATATATATATATCTGGCAACGTCTTAGACCGCTCGACCATGAATGGCCTCCAGTTTAATCAAGCCTATACAACACTATTTTCGAATTGTCGTAACAACCATATCTGCTCTGAAATGTATCGTAATGTCAACCAATGTAAACATTTTAAGGAAATTCACAAATTTTAACGAAATTTGGTTATAAAAAACCGACAATTTAAAATGAATTATTTCTAACATTAATTTTTATCGATACTCGTATTTAAGTAGATATTCTGTTTTTTAATTAAACAGAATTATATATTTATATCTATTGGCCTGATTATTTACGATAAATTGTTATTACGAAAATCAGTGCCATTCGTTAATTTCCGTAACATGTTTACATTTGTTGACATTACGATACATTCCAGAGCAGATATGGTTGTTACGATAAATCGAAAATTGTGTTTTCTAGGCTTGATTGAAACCTCGTTTTATATATATATATATATATATATATATATATATATATATATATATATATATGTGTGTGTATGTGTGTGTGTGTGTGTGTGTGTCTATACACGCACCGATAGACCGGTAGTAATTTGTCACCCATGTTGTTTTAAATTTTGCGCATGCGCGATGTTTGGTTTTTATTTAATCGACTGTGCAGTATAATAACGTCAGTTCGGTAGTGTACGAGAGAAAAAAAAGCATATGACACAACTTACTTTGCCAGAAATTTGGAAATGGCATGCTCTTCTGCTTTACATTCACGTCATAAATGTAATATAAACCTTTCAGCGTATTTGGTTGTCAATCTAGATCGGAAAAGGGTTTATGAGTCTAATAATGAGTATTAGGTGATTGGAGATATCACTATTGATGGTGACGTTATGCCTCCATTCATCTTACCACATGGCTTCAGGTTCAACACAGAGGACTACATCAAAGAAAGAACTTAGTAAGTTTTCAATCTTTATTTTTATTCAACGATAATTATTTTTCTCTAGAGAATAAATATAATTCTTAATTTATAAATATTTTTGTATAGTTCAATGAATAAATTAGAAACGAATCACACATAGCAGTGTTTGTTAATCACTCGGTCATCAGGGAGAATTTTATATTGTGATTACAGGTTAAGAAAGCATTTTTTTTCTTCAAATTATTTTTTCCATTTTTAAGGCAGGTGATTATTCGCATGCTCTTTTGCTAGGAAAATTACTACAGTATATTTATTGATTCTTTTTAATAGCTTGACTCGTCTTATGATGTACTGTTTCTCATGCAAATGACTGTTTGCAATTGCTGTGCATGTCTAGTTTCGGTGGTTATATTAAAATATATAATGATGGAAATTCTTGTGAATAAATAAAATGGGTGATAAACACTGTAATTGACTGCCTAATCGCTGTGCTAAGACCGACGCATGTCACAGATATTTACTAACATTTTTACTTAAACAAAAATAATCAATGTGATGAGCTAAATAATTGGCAATAGCTACCAATATCAAACTAGAAAACAATAACAGGTATTTATATAGATAGAATATATATTGAAACACAGTACTAGATTGACAACAAGGTCTCGTTTTACAGTTGAATTGGCTAGATTTAATAGTAAATTCTTTACTAATAGTTTTGTCTCCGGCACGTCTGGCTTGTAAAACTCACCTCTGGTTTCTTGCTTCCAGCCAAATTTGATCTTTAAAAATTTAAGAAACCCACACGCACACAGAAACACACACACACATGCACATACAGACACGCACATACAAAGATATACAAACACACGCACATGCGCATAGACAGAAACACACACACACATATATATATATCGACAGATATAGATACGTGGCTTCTTTAGAACGAGCTCATTCATTTTGAAATGTTATCATGGATTTCATTTACTCAGATAATACGATACATGAATATGCGATAACTTGAATCATTTGTGTGAAACCGCGTAATAAAGTTTATAAGCAGCTTTTTTTTTATTTTCTTCTGCATTCGGTCGCCTTTCAGGACGTGATTGACATGTTTCGTTTATACTGTATAGCTGTTAGGTTTGTCTTTTCTATATCCTTCCCAATCCATGTTCCATCATGCATATACACAAACAGATTAATTTCTCCTTCTGTCCGTTTTACCTTTAATCGGTCCTGTGAGTATCATATTATCCATGCCCACGTTATTCATTGTAAGTCGTAATAAATTTCAGCTTTCTGCGTGGTCTGTCAAAAATAAATTACAGTTAGCGCAGGAAAAGAAAATATGCTAATTTTCTTTCCTCTCTGTCTGGCGTGGCCAATCAGAAAAATCGCTCGGTGAATAAAGATTGTTTCTTTTGTTTACTTTTTGAACTTTGAAGGAGAAAGTACGATTTTAGGCTTTGTGAACAAATTGCGACTTCACTCCTTTTATAGGATGGTTGAAATTTTGTCAACTGTTGCCTCTGGACTGTTCACACAAAAGATGAGATTGAACTTGTGATGGGTTACGTTTTTTTCCCTTACAAGTTAATGCTCAAATGATTATTAAAGCTTTCGTAGGAAAATTGTTGAATACCATAGAGAATGTCGGTGAACTACAACCTAATTTGAGATTATGAAATGGTCATCACTACAGCGATTGGTTGATTGCTTAATTCGTTTTTGACGACTTATCTATGATCCTCAAGTTATTTAAACCCGGAAAATACCAAAGGTATTTGTGCGTAAGAGAATACAAGGAATTCACCTGGAATTCGAACTCGGTACATTCCTTGCATTGCGGATGTCCGTTGTGATGTAGTGGATATCGACTCGGAACGACAAATGTGCAAGCCGAGTTCGAATTCCAGTTTGGAAAGGTATTAATCCGTCTCTTTCCTCCAGTTATGGGTTAAATAATAGAACAAATCGGGTTCTATAGCCTTGGTTGGCAACCAGTCTTCTGCAGAAAACAATAGCAACCTATTGCGGGATAATCTTCTGTCCAGTCAGTTATGTCTCTTTCGAGACATGATCGCCAAAAGTTTATATCGCGTATGGCACTTAACAGAACTACATTGACATCATGTGAATGTAAAGGAAAAAATCTTAATTCCAGATCGTAGAAAAAAGTAACGAGAAAAGCACTCCACCATTTTTCTAAAGAAGACATGGTCGTTTACAAATAATTAAGAAATTCGTGGAGACCTATGATCACTTTCGCGATGTAGTGACAGGGTGTTTATCAAATACTTTAAAGATTTTCATAGTTATTTGTTTTCCCTATAGTAAATTTGCTGTGGAAAAAGAGACGTCAGTCCCTGGACAAGCTGAAGCAAAGTAATCCCTAAAGAGGTCATTAAATGTGGGCTAGACACAGTAAAAGTATCTGACGCCCCAAAGGAGTTAATAGGAAGGAAACTAAGTCGCCATTACCCTAGTTCGGTTTTGTTTTTGTTATATATAAAAAGCTGTATAATTTCTGAACTGAATACTTACTACATGTAGCAAAATCTAATACATTGTTTTTTGATAGCGCATGATGTGATATCAATCTTTTTTATGACGGTAAATGCTGGACACTGTCTCCCTAGTTCAAGCAAAAATTACAGATAACACAAATGTGTTTGTTCGCGTTTATAAATTTTAGTAACTGTATTTTATGTGATATTTTTAGTCTTTCTCCACGTTTCTATAGTTCCCAAAAAGTATAAATTTGGCTTCGTCTGCCTGCAATGCATTTTGTTAAATTATATGTATATATATTGTATACATATATATATTTTTTATGAGAAATATTATAATTTGTCTTCATTTTAACGAAATTAGATCTTTGAGATTACCAAAAATAGTAAGTTAAAAACGAAACAATATCACTTAATTTGTAAATACATGCTACAATATCAGACTTCTGCATAATCTATCTATCTATCTATCTATCTATCTATCTATCTATCTATCTATCTATCTATCTACCTATCTATCTATCTATCTATCTATCTATCTATCTCTCTCTCTCTCTCTATATATATATATATATATATATACTAGCAGTATAGCCGGCGTTGCTCGGGTGTAATGAAAGCTTTAAAACTAATCCATGGTCCTGGAGCTCAGACTCTTTGGACGTTGCCACGAAAGACTGAAAAGCATTAGTTATTTCCAGTTAAAGCGAAACAGTAGACTGAAATAAAAATGAATGAATGTAAATCAAATTTTGGTTTCCTGGTATCGATATCAAAATTTCTGCATTATTGTAAGAACTGCAACCTTGAAACTTCTGAATATCGTTTCTTATGCATTTGTCTATCAGTGTATCAAATTTGATTAAAATCGGACCACTCCTTTTGTAACCTGATTTTATCGATTATCGATTTTTGATATTTATCAGAGGTACTTCTACACAAAACCTAGCTAAGAACACTCGCAGACGCTTATAGTACAACTGTGTAAATTTTCAAGAACATTGGTTCAGCCGTTTCGGAGTCTATAGGTAACGAATACACACACACAGACACACACACACACACACACACACACACACACACACACACACACACAAATTTCCATTTATAAATAAGTTTAGATATATGTCTGTGTGTTGAGTATTTCCATTCTAACGTACTCTTATCCTCCGAAACCTTTGGTCCGATTTTACCAAAATTGGGTCACTTGTGGATTATGACATGAATCTTTGCTGTGTGCAAAATGTTTGTTAATCAATTTAGAACTACTCTCCTCCCAGATGCCTTATGAGAATTCAACCAAATTCGGGTAATTTTAGATCAAGCTCAGAACATTTGATGTACACAAAAATTTTTGATTTGATGTACATGGTTCGTCAAAAATCAGCAACAAACATAATTTCGGGTGGTTTTTGCACACTTTTATGCATTTCTCTAAGACGCTTAACTGAAACAGAAACAAAATCCTGTCACTGATAGATCAAACTCCGATCTCTTGATATGCGAACAAAAATTTCAATTGGCAATGAGGGAGCGACAAAAATAATAGAAAATGTTGCTTTTTGCGATTGTTTTGTTCTCCGAAATATTTATTGGGTCATTTTGTGACTTCTACCTTATATGTCGTAACAATTTCACATTTTCTACAAGGTGCCATCCCCTCCGACGTTGCAGGGACAATGCATCTACCTCTCCTGCGTAACAACGTCATCGAATCACAATTTATACTACCGTCACGCCTGCCCCGGTTTTTCTACTTATGAATACATCGTTCCCAGTTTTTGGCAAAATTGATCAAGAATAAATCTCGTTTTACAAATACAGCAAAAACCTGAACTTACTTCGCATTTTTTAACTTACGCGTCACGGCAACATTATACTGGAGCTTTTTGAATGAGCACTTGACCTTACTGTTCCAACATAACAATTAAAACACCGAAAGACGACGGGCTATACAGCTAATTGGAAAATAAATTCACATTTTCAACAAGATGACAATTTAAAGTAATCTTCTAAATCATATCAAATTTACTTCGAGCCAAAAAAAAAACAAGATTTCGGAAATTATAGATTTGTCGCAAATCTTCTGACATCTCTCGCATTGAATTAATATGGGATGAACGGAATGGGAGAGTTCGAAGTGAAATCCGAAAGAGTCAGTATCATCATCATTTATCCATCACATCCAATGGTGCGAAGGGCATCAACATTTTTGCTGTAACAAACTGTTTTTAACGGGGTAAGATTGTTAGCCCTGCACCCAACCCCCAAACCTAGAGGACCGTTGAACCATTCTTGGTCCTTTCGTTTACAGCACCTGGTATTCCCAAATGGTCACCATTTAAGTATTGACCAGGCTCGATGTTGCTTAACATCGGTGATCGGACGGGAACCGATGCATTCAACACGATACAGCCGTAGACGAAAGAGTCAGTATGAACATTATCAATTATTTGAAGTATGCTTGGAAAAATCTGTCATATATTCTTTCTCCAAATCTGTGGAAACGAATACAAAAAAAGATTGTAAAACAGTAATTAAGTTACGTGATGTTTTCAGTCGGGGAAGTGTTCGAACAAAGGACGGTATTGTCCGAAGGCGTATCGGCATAGCCAAGGATACCTTCTATCAGCCGAGTAGAAAATTGAGGGACAGGAAAATGTCGCTAGAAACAAAGAAGAGATTACTAGATTGTTATGTGATATCTATCATTCAGTAGGGCAGCGAATGCTCGACAGTCTCATAAACTATGAGAGAAAGATTGGAAGCAACTGTAATGTTGTTCTACACAAGGATGCTGAGCATACCATTGACTAAACATGTGAGCAATGACAAAAAATTTGAGAAGATGCAAACGAAAAGATATTGATAATTAACATCAGGAAATGACAGGAAATTTCTGTGACAGGTAATAAGGAAAGACGGATTAGAGCATCTAATAACCACGAGACCGACTGGGGAAGGTAGTGACAAGGGAAAGTAATGCGTAACATACTTCATAGACTTAAGCAGATGAATGACAGAGCAGGGTTTGATGGCAACAGGGAAAGGTGTGTTAAGTGCAAGAAGAGGTAGAGAAACGTGGAAGGTCTGATCGCCTACATCCTGAAGAGGAAGAAGAAGGTGATTTAATTGAGAAAAATAAAATATAATTCTGTTGTATGATAATTTGTTTTAGATTTAAGTGCTTATTATTTATTAAAATAAAACTAAATAGAATGTATTTATATATATTTAATTTCCTAATTTAAAAAGATATGCAAAAATATCTCATTTTAAGCAGTTCTCTTAAAATAAATAGAGTGACGACAATTTTTTTCCTCTAATACATATATATATGTGTGTGCGTGTGTGTTGAGAACAGGTAATATAAGTTTCGTAAAGATATAGATGTGTTGGTGAACATCGTGACATCATATTGAACACACCTGCATTTCTAATGCCTCTTGAAATATTGGTGACCTTTTATTTTTCAAAATTTCCATGGAAAATTCTATTTTAATGCTGTTTTTTCTTTTCAGTTTTATTAAAAAGGTTTTTGAGAATGTTGCTAGTTCCGAAATAAATTTATTACTGTGGATTTATTTTTGTTTTTTTTTTTGCTTATATAGCTCGGATGGAAATAGAGTTTCCCTGTAACTAACCTTTTAAAATCAGTATTATGCACAGTCAGTTAAGTGCCATACGTGATAAATGCTTTGGGCGATCACGTCTCGAAACAGACATGATTGACTAGGCAGAAGATTATCCCGCAGTTCTTTGTCATTGCTTTCGGCAGTAGAGTGGTTGCCGCCCAAAGCTATAGAACCTAATCTGTACTATTATTTAACCCATAACTGGGAGAGACGGATTAATACATTTCCCAAGGGTATTTGCGCGTAATTGAATGCAATGAATTCAAAGAGAATTCGAACTCGGCTCCTCGATTTCTCGTTCCGAATATATATCCACTGCACAACAGCGAATTATGTACACCGAGCCAAATTACCTTTCCCATAATCAACTTGATATTACTGAAGGTCTGAATACCATTATAGTTACCATAAGTTTCTTTCTTCCATGGATTTCTATTATTTGTACATTCTTCACAAGATTGTAGAACTATTTTTAACAATGTTTAAACTCGCGAGAGTAACTCTTTTGTTTACCAATTCCGTGGCTACCGGGAACAATCTTATTATTTATCAGTTTTCTTATTCATTCTTTAGTTATCATTTCTTTCAATAGAACGTTTATATCCCATATTTAATAGGTACTCCTTTTTTATTTACTGTCATGTCTGCAATAAGAAGGTAACAATGCCTACACTCTTGGTGCATTAAAGAGATATTTTTTCTAAAAAAGTGCAATGTCTAAGATCGGTTAAATTTATGTGTGTATACAAATCCCTGAAATTTATTTTTATTACTGTCAAAACTTACTTGGGCACCCCGACGCGGTGTAATGGTTAGATAGCTTGTCTTGCCAGAACCTATTACAACTGAATAATGAGTTCAGTCATCACTGAGTAACCCCATACTTTGGCCTTGGGCCACATCTAGGCAGCGCTTAGTAAATCAACTAATATGCATTAAACTATTGAGACGACATGTTTCTAAACATCTACTTTCTCTCATGATTGTAGAAAATCATATCATAATACAGGAGAGATATTTGAACTATTAATAAACATGATATATATATATATATATATATATATATATAAATTTTTTTCTTTTTAATCACATCACCCCAAGCAAGGCCACAGGTGTGCAGGGAGCTACGAAAGAGTGAATAGATTGGAAAAGGGAAAGCCGGAAACCACATCCTAAGCAGGGAACAAGGGATGCGCCTCTACACCTGTTCAATAGACGTGGGTGGAGTGTGAACCGGGCTATAGTTCCGACTATCTACTCCAATTGAAAAGAAAATTAACAAAAGAGAAAAAATTGGAAAAGAAAAAGCCGGAAACCAATCCTAAACAGGGAACAAGGGATGAACCTCTACACCTGTTCAATAGACGTGTGTGGAGTGTGAACCGGGCGATAGTTCAGTCTATCTACTCTAATTATTTGTTTGAACAGTATTTTTGATCGATATTTGAATTTAAGTTTATAATCAAACAGTATATATTTATTTCTACCGGCCTGATTATTTAGGATAATTTTTATTACGAAAACTAGTGTCATTTGGAAGGATTGGAACCTACGACCATTATCCACATAAAGGAAGGCACCAATTATTTTGGCTCGTCTTAGACCTCTCGATCATAAATTACCAACAGTCTAAACGCAGTCAAATCAAGCCTATATAATACAATTTTCGATTCACGCAAATAACTATATCTGCATTAAAATGTATCTTAAGGTCAACAAATGTAAAAATGTCACGGAAATTAACGAAGATTAACGAAAATGACGAGACAGATCAACTATATATATATATATATATATATATATATATATATATAAAGGAAAACTCGGCACATTATTCAGAGTGGCTATAAATGATAATTCTTTTCTCTGAGGTAAATTAGTTCATTTCATCAGACACACGATATTTATTTCTTTCGGTACAAATATTTTCTCGCAATTCTTTTTTTAAATTAAATGGAAATCAGGTAATATGATTCAAAACAGAGATTTGACGTTTTCTTGGTTAAGAATCATAAAAACCAGGCTAGGAAAGTTCATTTAGCTCGGCTAGTGACCATAAAACCATTAACGCTACTCAGAAGCACATGAATACATATACACATATGAACCTATAAATGATCACACTCAAGCATGCACACTTATATCCACGTACGCATATTTCCATACCTACACATATGTACATACAAATGCGTCTATACGTACATCTACGTATACACACATACACACATCAATCCATGTCTACATATATATTTATGAAGACGAAACTTATACGCTTATAACTAATACTAACATATATTCACGTAAGTATACTAACAATCTATACATATATTAAAAAAATACGCATATATATATGCATACCTACATCCGCACACACACACACACATATAAATACACATATACACATATTATACATACATATATATATATATATATTTATCTTTATACCCATATGTCTATAATTACACCTATGTACATACAAATGTATTTATGCGTACACCTACCTTTCCATACATACATACATCTGTCCAAATCCACATGTAACTATTGTGTTCACACACTCACATATATATTTATGAAGACTAGTCTTATACACGTATCAATAACACTAACACATATTTACGCAAGTATTCTAATAAACCTCACATATACCCAGAAAATATGCATATATTTACATATTTACCACATAACCACACATACCCTTATATATCTGCCTACTAATGAACGCTCCTGTCTGTATATACATATATGTATATAGATACAGACACTTTTCATCGTATGCATATAAATTTCTTATCTTTGCGCACTCTCATCTTTGTCTATCCATGTACTTGCTTATAAAAAATACGTGTATATACAAGATTAATGCTAGCATATATACATATAGGCGTCTACTTTTTCACCCAAATTAGGTGGCATACTTCAAATTACATAAAAAACCGTTACATATACAGAGGTGTGCACCACAACGGGAAAAAGATACTGAAAGAAAAATTGTGTTTATGGAGAATGACAAGTATTAACATGACAAATTGCTTTATAACCTTTATGTCTGATCTCTCCTTTACCATATTATTCATATCAGCCCCTTCCAGCTCCAATCACAGCCTGCAAACGAGGCCGAAACCTTCTACAGGCGTTGGCCACCTGCTACCTGGACGAATTGGCCACGACCTCGATTATGGCAGTCCTCAGGGAGTCCACAATATTGTGTGCACGTTTATTGGAATCTCTCTCAAGTACGCCCTATAGATAATAGTCTGAAGAATTCAAGTCTGGGATACTAGGGGGCTAGAACTCTTTTGACCAAAACATGTCCATATGCTTGTCATACCAAGCCTAGAACAAATTGGATGCATGAGCAAGAGGTCTGTCTTTTTGGAAGAGCCATGGCTTCCCTGCAGCTACCTGAACAATACGTGGCTTCACAACATTATTTATGACATCTAAGTAGACCTCTTCGTCACGGTCTGATCTTTGCCAAAATAGTCGGGAGGCATGACGTTCCTAGCATCGGAGATCACCTAAAGTACATGGAGTCCGGCAGGAAACTTGATTTTACCAATCAAAGGAACATCATCACCAGATTCCTTGAAAGTCTTGGCAATGTCGTACACAGTCGATTTTGCGAAAGGAAAAACTCAACAATTTCTTTGGGCGTGCAGCCACAAGGGCCACAATAATTGCAGTACGGCGCTCGAGTTCACTGGACATTTTGCTTAATTTGTTCTTAATTCAACAGATTGTTTTCACACAAATCTGAAACAAGAAAAAAGTGTTATTTTAATATGGTTATCATTTTATGCCAAGTTAAAGTTTGTCTTAATTGTACGCACACCCCTGTGTATATACCGGCATATATCATTTGGATTAAGATGCCAATATGCACATACATGAGTATAGTGATCAATACACGAGGGTACAATTAATTCAGGAAGATACAAACAATTACATCTGTTATACAGAATTAGCGCCAACATTATACCCGATATTCCGCTGGAGAAGACTTGGTCAGTTGTATAGGCAAAAGTCGAAGCGGCGGTCCAGACTTAGCTTCGACGGCGCTTGTCCATAAATTAGGGTTGAGGCGTGTGCGACATACTTCTTTCCTCTCATCCTTTATCGGTTGTCTGTAATCCTTTCTGTAAGGACCATTAAGAGCCGCTAGGAATGCTACAACTGGGTAGTCACCGACACCATTCGAGGTTGGCTTTCTTACGCGTTCCTTGCCATAGGATTCGATTTCGGAAAGGTGTGTTAGGGATGCCTTCCCTAGCCTTATAATCACTTCTTCCATTTCCAGTACTGAGCACTGACGTAAGCACCGAAACAATCAAAATCCTTACTCGAGTGTCGAGCGGCATTGCCAGTCATTCCTCGCTCCCCTGATCTTTCGACAATCAAGATCAAAAAATTAAAAAAAGAACTCAAATCAAATTTTCCCGAAATCTTTTCAGATGGTCTTGGATTTTACTGAAAATTAAAAACAAAATTTGAAATAAAGGTGAATTCAGCACCAATATTTTGACCAAAAAGTCAAGTGCCGTTTGCAATATTGGAGAATACTAAGAAAAAACTTGAAGGTTTGGAGAAATTAGGGGATAATCGAAAAAGAAAACGATTATAGTCCCTTGACAAACCCGACTATATATGTAAAAAAAAAAGAAGATAAATGTTTGTGCAGATTGTCCAACAGGACTAAACGACTGCTTTAAACAAACTAATTATCCTCTCTTAAAAGCAGACGAAATTTTCGCAAAATTAAATGGAGATCAGATATTTTAAAAGTTGGATTCATCGGGGGCTTATTTCAAATACTAATCGATGAAAAATGTGCTAAAATACAAATTATCGAGACACACAAGCGGCTTCACAAATTTGATAGACTATGTTTTGTAATAAAAAAGGCTCTGCCAATATTGAAGCAGGTGATGGATGCCATTCTCAGTGGGTGAGATTTTGCAATTGTATATCTAGAAAATATATTAATTAGAAGTAAAACCCGAGAAGACATTCAAAACATTTAAGGTAAGTTTTCCAAAAAAAAGAAATCGGATTTAAGCGGAGTATTGAAAAATGCGATTTTTTTCTCACGAAAAATCAAGTATTTTGGACAGATTATAGACAACGAATGTATGAGGTCCGATCCAAGCCGTGCGAAAGCTTCAACAAATGTATCAAACCCAAAATCATTTTTAGTTTTAACAAAAGGTTACAGATTACAGATTAAGCGCACCATTTAACAAATTCATGAAAAAAGATACAAAGTAGAACTGGTCGGTCTATTGACAAAACGATTTCGTGAACTTAAAAACATTATTAACGTTGGACTTAACTCTCACATAATACGAAACTAATAAGGAGATTTATGGTGCAAGTGATGCTTATAGTCTGAGTTTGGGGACCATAGCAGAAACTAATTATTTGCAAATTGAAAAAGAATGGTTAGACCAGATGTTTTCTATAACGAAGTTTCACAAATACATACATGGAAGACAGTTCAGCCTCCAAACTAAGCACCGTCTAATATTGCATTTATTCGGCTCAAAAAATGAATTCTTACACATACAAATGATTGCCTACAAGTATGAGGAACCATCTTGTTGAATTGCGCTTTCAAAATAAAGTTTTAACATTTTAGAAGATAATACACGCTGATGGTTTGTTTAGGTTAATTCCAAAAATAAGAGAACCATTAGAGGAGACAATTATTGCCTTACTGAGTTCCGAAATTGATTTTATATACGTTCTGTAAACATAGTAAAAGAACTATGTCACGCTGTAAGAAATAAGATCCAGAGCAAAATTTGATGAAAGAAAAATAAATTATATAATGGAACACAAGAAAAATAAAGGGGATAATATTTTTCTATATGTAACGGTGTAGTTTTACATTTAGATCGTGTAGTAATACCAGTTATTTTAAAAGAAAAATATTGAGGGATTTTCATAGCGGACATCAAAGGATATTAAGAATGAAAGCTTTCATGAGAAGTTACGTCTATTTGTATGTCATGGAAAAAGAAATTGAAAATACGCCACTTGTGAAATCTAGTTCCTGGCTAAATACAAATAAAGCATGGTCAAGACTACATATTGACTATGTCGGCCCAATAAATGAAACTTATTACGTTATTGTGGTTGTGAATATAAGTATGTAAATGACAAACGCCAACTAGTAGAGTTCTGAATTTGTTTTGCACTTTTTGTTCGCTACATTCGGCGTGCCAGAGATTATCGTGTCCGACAAAGGTTCACAATTTTCTTCAAAAGATTTTGAAAATTTTTCTTAACCAACTCACTCTTACACTTAACATCCTCACCCTACCATCCAAGGTGAAACAAAATGGTGGAAAGATTTATTGATGTGTTCAAATTGCAATTAAGAAGACAAGCTGAATTGAAACCGTGAACGAATAATTACAAAAATTTCTGTACATATATCGCATAACATCTGATATAAATGCAATTTGAGGAATGGTCCCAGTCGAACTCATGTTTACGAGAAAACTTCGTTTGGTATTCGATAAACTGAGACCTACAGAAAAGAAAATGCATGAAAGAAGAAATACCAGTGGTAAAACACTACAACCCCGGCGAAAAAATATAATGAATTATTAAGTGAAAAAAGCAACGTAGGGAGAAGGAACCATTGATAAAACAATTGGCAAAATATTGTACTTGATAAAACACCCAAAATGGGCGAATAAGAAAAATTATATACTGTGGACAGAGATCAA
Source organism: Ascarosepion bandense (assembly GCA_037127315.1). Classification (NCBI taxonomy): domain Eukaryota; kingdom Metazoa; phylum Mollusca; class Cephalopoda; order Sepiida; family Sepiidae; genus Ascarosepion; species Ascarosepion bandense. The sequence goes on from JBBBDQ010000269.1 coordinate 5,195,738, forward strand.
CGCAGCGAGGAAGCTATGATGGTGATTTTCGCTATGTTCGACATACCTACGCCTTAAACACTCAATTAAGCAAAAGTAAATACCAACGAGTACTATGAAAGACGACCATAAATGCATAAATATGTCAACATAAAATTTCAAAGGGAAGATGTTGTAGAGTAGCTAGCACTTCTTCAGCACTCTAACCGATGAACTAGTCTGAAAGTTAATACGTGTATGAATTTAAAGGGTTGTTTTTAATAAGTTCAACAAGCAACTAGACTATTCGGACTGATTTATTCCGTCGGATATTCACAATTTTTGGGTCGTAAGGTTTGTCTTGTTAATTGTTTGTAAATTATTGTTCTGTATTTTTTATATATCATTTTTTATATATCATTTATCACCAGATACTGGGCTGATTAAATGTATTAAGCATTCATTCTTCTCTGTGTATCATTTACCTCGACGATACAACACCTATGATAATATAAAAAAAATTACAGCTGGATTTTATCATTATTTAGCTTTTGTTAGACATGTGCCACCCATTCATACTGTTTTCACTGTTGGAAGTTTTACGTGATGTGTTTTTGTTATTTGGTAAAGTTCTTTGCTCATGATTTTTTAGCGTATTTTTTGTTTTTTTTATCGAGAACCCAAATTTCACAAGCTAGAAATTCTAAATTCTTAAATCAAAAGAATGTGACTGCGTCTATTTTGTTAACGAATCAACCTGGGAGAGTGGTTTCTAGTAGTAGGAATCCAATTTCTGTTCCAGCCATATGGCCGAGCAGATGTAAAATGACATTCGAATAATGATGATAAGAACGTTTTAAAGAAGCTCTCATTATGGATTCCTTTGCAGATTTCATTTTACTAGATTTATGAATATCATCCGATGTCACATTGATGCCCGAGTTTGAAATATTACTATTTCAAACATAATCAAAGATGGATCTGTCCCTAACTTACATTTGATACGGGACAAGAATTCACTATATAATCATCTTGATTTGCCCTTATCATGCCTATGTCAGGGTCATGAATTTTAACGAATTCTATGTTCGTTTATATGTCCATGCATTGCATCTCATCACCCGCATGATCATAGAGTAGTAGTGAATTCTAAAATCTTTTCATTAACTGTATATTGTTTGCTACGCTAGGGCTGTGCACTATTTAAAATTCTGACTCCTAGAATATTTCTTAAACACGTTTAGAGGATCGAAAACTTATCGCTCTATTCTGAAGAAGTTCTCGTTTCCTATCGCGGGTTACTTTCCCTTGGATTATCACGTCTTTCTAGGTAACAAGTTAAATTCAAACAACTTAAACATAAGACTTCAGATTTTTCCACCTGGTGGACAACTAAGGCTGAAAATCCCAGTCAGTCCTTCTATTTAATCCATAAATGGGGTTAAAACAATGAATTCATAACGTTCCCAGAAATATTTGCGCGAAATTGAATGTAAAGAACCTAACTAAACTTCGATGCTTACGGCATATCACGTTGAATACACCGGTTCTCGTTCGATCACTGAAGTTAAGCAACGTGAGCTTGGTCAGTACTTAGATGGGTGACCGTTTGGGAATACCAGGCGCTATAAGCTTTCAGTGACGGATGTGCGTGGTGGTGCAGTGGATGTCGGCTTGGAAAGAGAAATCAGTGAGCCGAGTTCGAATTCCAGTTGAGTATCCTGCAGTCACTTAAGCACTGGTACCCTTGGGAAAGGTATTAATCCGTCACTTCCCTTCAGTTATGGGTTAAATAACAGGATGGGTCCTGGACCCAACCCATCCAGTGTTGGTGTCACAATAAAAACAACCTTGGTAGCCCTGGCAAAGCCTCAAGTATTCAGCTATTTGACAAGATTATGAATTTCGCAATAAACTGCGCCAGTGTTCCATATACACAGGGAATACTGGAGGGTTGTAGTGAGTTCTATCTCGGCCAAGGTCGAAGGATGACGACGAAACTTCAAACTCAGATAGGTAGTTCTTTTTTTCGAGCCGCTATACACTAAACCCCCCACACGTCCACATGTTCGTTTGTACATGCAAATATATTTTTTAATTTCTTCCGCTGGCTTAGTTTTGTAAGCTCAGAATAATTCCAGAAACATTTTCTGGCTTTAAAACATATTAGTGATTTCAAAATAGCAGCACATTCTTGGAAAATGTTTTTTGTCTTAGTGTTTTATTGGATAAAGAACCAGTCTTTATCCTACCTGTGTATACAGAGGCTGATATAATTGAAAGAAGATATATTTAGTTTTCCATAAATATTTGCTTTATATAGATAGATCTATCTATCGCCCGGTTCACACTCCACCCACGTCTGTTGAACAAGTTAAGAGGCTCATGCCTTGTTCCCTGTTTAGGATGTGGCTTCCGGCTTTCTCTTTTCCAATCTTTTCACTATTACGTAGACCCCTGCACATCAGTGGCGTTACCGCTTTGCTCGGGGTGATTAAAAAATATATATATATATATATATCGATACAAACTGAAGAAGACATAATGTAGATTACAGTGGATATCTATGGATACAGCCAAGTAATCTAGTCAAATCAAAATGAAGGAATTTTTGAAATAAATAAGGTCTAGTATTTGAGGTTTTATAGTGACATTTACAAATAACAAAAGAGGGACACTTCTTTTATGTAGCCTGACCCTTCAGCACATGCGTTTTTATTGCTTCCGAATCATTGTAGCTCTAAGCAGCAGATATGTCTTTGCCAAGTCTCCTACCCTCCGTTCTTAGATTCATTCGCTGAAGTTCGGTGACATGTCCTGTTGCTTTACACTCTCTCTCTCTCTCTCTCTTGTGCTCCATATATTCTGTGAATGTCGAGTTCTCCTAGTCTTCTTTACAAATTTTGTAAAATCACTTTGTGATTCTGAATATATATATTATTTTTGTTTTAGATACTTTTTAATACTTCCACGTTGATTAGTCCCTCTGTAAAATCATGCAGAACATCTTTCGACGTATATTTACATTTTCAAGGCATTGTGAAATATCGGACCACAGCTTTTGTGTTAGAATTTCACTAGATATTTGCGCTATTTGCAAGCAGGCTCAGATATATAATAGCGTTAAATGCTTGTGAGAGATTTTTTATTATACTGCGTTGCGCATGTCTGAACTACATCTTATCCAATTGGCGGCGCACATAAAAAATATCTTTAAAGTCATATATTTCCAGCAGATAGCTAAATTATGTGTTTTTTTTCTAAATTGGGCCAGTACAATCAAGGAACGTTGATATAAAATATCAGCAATAGGATTGTTATTAAACCGAAGAAAAAATTGTGGTCTAGAAACTCGTATACGAAAGAAAGACAGACAGGTAATAATATGCTTTTTCACGCTGACCATATGGTAAACCTGGAAGAGAATATGTAAATTGACAGTTTTTCGGCTTTGCTAAGAGCTTCTAAAATGTCTAGAAATACGGAAATGATGTTAGAATACATAATACGTCTAAAAACCCACCTCTAGGCAGTAGCGAGAATTTCCGAAATGTTCACTAGCAAATGGAAAATATACGAACAACCGCACTTAAAATTTACAAGACTATTGAAGAGAAATACTGGATAGTCTCTGGCATTTGCACTCCAGTAGAAAAAATATGGCTATCAAATAACATATAAAAATATGTCAAAACAAATAGAAAAATAAATAAAAAGAGAATTAAATGGCGCAATATATCCGATATTCTCATCAGCAGTTTTAAACGTAATGGATGCAATCGACAGGCATTTTTTGCGAAATATTTTGTTTGTTGAAATATTAGAATAACATAAGAAAGCACTTTGCTTAAAAGAATGATTATGTTTTCATATTTCTTGTGGGTAATTAAAAGACAAAAAAAAAGGAGATACAGAAAATAACCCAAAATATGCACAGCAAGATGATGAAATCGGAGAAGTTCTTTGCACTGGACATTTTCGCTGACACGAGATCTCGTTAAATAACACGAAGACTCGCGATGCCTGCATTGTGATGGCGCCCGCTGTAATTCCACACCAAAAGACGGAATAGATTTGCATCTCCAGTGTCCAGGAAATCAGCGAATGATTAAGAGTTCGTCGGTTAACGTGAAATCGATATCACCATTTTGTCTTTGAAAGGGTTCCTGTCAATTTACAAGCAATGCATGAACTTAATTTCTTCAGAGTCTCAGCATAAATAAGCTATACATAAAAAAAAATCAAAAAACCAATACTTTTGGGAAGTTGTTCAATAACATACTGTAAACATTATAAACTATTTGTGAGAGATATGGTCAAATCTTCCTCCCAAAATTTTGTGAATGTTATTTTTAGCTCTTATGCTATCTCCTCGAGTTTTGTGTCTCCACAACTTCCGGTCCATTTTATATCTAACTGACACTTGTTTCGTTTATTCAGTTAGCATAATACAGAAACTGGATTGTTTTATTTCTCCTTTGTTTCATTTTGGTTTAGATACGTTTTAGTTTTTCACCGTTTTGATCATTTCCCTTTATCCATTAGTATATCACGGGAAATCCCTCACAATAAAGTTTTAAAACCTAGAACGTACTCGGAATGTTTATTATCCTGATGTCACTCCCACAGTTAACCATCAGCGGTTTGCAACTTTTGATATATTTATCATTACATTTGTCTTATTCATTTCAGACTTTTTTTTTTTTATTCACCCCAAGCAAGGCGAAAACGCCGCTGATGCGCAGGGGGCGACGCAAGAGTGAAAAGATTGGAAAAGAGAGAAACCGGAAACCACAACCTAAACAGGAAACAAGGGATGAGCCTCTTCACCTGTTCAATAGACGTGGGTGGAGTGTGAACCGGGCGATAGTTTATTTGACCTTTTGTTTAAAGTTTTTACATTTTATACGTTTTTAACTTTCTGTGTCGAACCCTTTCATCAATTATCCATATACGCTGCGTTAACTTCTAAATTCCTTTACCGAAAACTCTCTCCAATATTGGAACATATTATCGTAGAAACCTTTATACATAGGCATGTAAATGGAATATTCGCTACCCTTTTTTAATCATTTAGACTAATGAACTTAGTCGTCTGTTCAAGCCTCAAAAAAGTCATATTTCTCGTTATTCATTTTTATTTGAATTTTCATCTAAACTAGTTTTCCTTATATGCATTTATTCTTTTTTCTAGTTTTACTCTTTTGGTTCTTCATAAATCAGTCATTGTACGGGACTTTGTCTGCTACAAAGTTTTAAATGCCTTAAGGAATTTATCTGTCTGTCTTCCTAATTACGCACGTGTAGAACACGGACGCGTACACTTTGGTCAGAACTATTTTATTAACCTTATTTTTCTTAATCAGTTTACAATAATCGTCAAGTACACTTGTGTTAAAATGATTTGAGACAATTACACAAAATGCTTATACACATTTATTTTATTAAGATATTAAACAATATGCATTTAACGGTAGTGGGTGTGGATATTGACGTTTGGAAAATACGCTTTTGCGATTTGGAACGTGAAGTGCAATAGATGATACCCCTTGAAGCTGAAAAAACCTGTGTAATCTATTGTGACAGATCTGAGATTATAATGTCATGTTAATATGAACATTTCTAATTAAGAAATGTCCCATCTTATTAACATGAGTTTAAAGTATCTTAGCAGGTCATTGTAATTGAACATAAATTTAGATTTTCTACACTGGAATTATAGCTGAAAATTCTGCTAAGAGAGAGGATGTGATTTGAATGTTAAGATGCTTCACAGATAGATAATCATGCAACTGGAAAAAATTCCAGTGTTCAAACCATCCAAAAGACTTTATATATATAGGAATTATTCTAAGCTTAACGGGAACAAAAAAAACCCACAAAAGTCAGACAAGAGATATGAAAGAAATATTGTGAGTGTCTCAGTAGGCAACCCAAAATTTTTGAATAGAAAAATGTTTTGTATGCAGCAATAATAGTCAGTTACATTTTCAACAGAACACGGAGTACTACGAACAAAAACAACATGAGCGGGCTTGTAGCAACGGAATAACAAACTAAAACATAATTATGTAGAAATCATCAAAATATAAGATTGAAGTGGCCAAGAGAATTTATAATTTGTGATTCTGGAAAGTACCAAAAATACATTTTATTAAAGAGACTATGTAAGTGAGAGAAAGAATTATGCAAAGTACACCAAAATCCGCACAAATTGGTAAGGATTTGCGGTGACACAAATCAATTAGTCTCGATGTTAAAAGTAAAGAACTCTAATTGAGTCAAAATATCGTTGAAATCGGGCAAACATATTTTTACAGACGTCATGACGACTAATATAAGCAAGAGTTAATACCGTGACTATTAAAAACGAGTTATAACAGGAGTGACGAGGAATCGAAACTCATACTAAGTTGTAACAAGTAAGGTACAGACTTTTTACTTCAGCTCATATTATAACAATAACGACGGAGTTTTAACTTTTCTTTGGTGTGTGTAAAAGTAGACAGACGAAAAAGCAAAAAACATATTTTTTTTCAATTATGTAAGAAATATTACATGATATGGTAAAACTACAACAAAAACAGAAGGAACGGTAATATCAACAATTGTTGAATCACGAGAAACATCAGTAAATCTTAATGGAAATAATTCTGAAAGAAACGGAAAATTCTTCAAGTTCTTTCACTCACAACACGGTGGAAATTGTCATATCTGAATTCACCAATAATTCAGATGATGGAATTATCTTTTCCGATTTTTCTAAGGGATATGAACAAATTTTCAGAGAAGAATGCAGCGACTGAGAAGACGATAAAAAAGATATTTGTTGAGAAAATTCTCACGAATAGAACATGTAAATTATTGTAATTCTGCACACCCCAAAATTAGGATAAATTTGTTTTGAAAAAACAGTAAGTATTCTCACTGAATTTTTAGCGATAAAAGCTCGTTATTCAATATTCGCGAGAAATCTATGAATCTAAAGAAAAAAGAAGACGATGGTTTTGTTTCATAGGCTGGAATCATTCACAAGGAGGGTGAAAGGATCAGATTAAACGAACTTACTCCAGATATGTCTAAAGGGATAATTTTGGCTCAAGGGTTAAAAAAACAAACGCAGTAGTATTGGCGAGAGTTTTAACGAAACTTTAACAGAATAATAAACATACGCTATGGGAAATGTGTGTTATAAAAATGTAGAAAAAGAAAAACTAATCCATCATATAGATGAGGATTGTTACATCTCGGAGACGACATTTTTGTTTTAAAATTCGAGGTGGTGCAAGTGTTGAAAAGTAGAAAATAAGGAGTCATATTAAAACTAAAGCAAGTAAAACTTCTCACAGAAAAAATTGTACACAGCATCACGATATAATAAAAGAAAATCAAAGAAAGTTTGTGCATGTGGAAATTAATAATGTCGATTAAAAAAACAGGTTAAAGATGAATGTTTAGTGCTAACAAATGTAAATACGCACCAGATATTGTATAATTTCAACCGACTTCATTTTAGTATAAAAAATAATTCTGTCTATACTTCAACAATCTACGGATAACATTTTTGCAGATACTGATTTCACACTTGCTTACCTGGATGATATATTAATTAAAATTTATCTAAGGACAACATCTTTTAAAAAAATATGACAGTACGAGTTCAAACTCAGTGAAGAAAAATGAAAATTGTTTCTAAAATCAAGTACCTAGGACAAATCATTGACAATAATGTTTATCGGCACTGTTGAGGATAAGTTCAATTTCTCTCAAGAAACGTTATAAGATTAAAAGAATTACTGGAACAACGAAACTACAGTCAAATTCCTGTATTTAATATTCAGCATGGGATAGAACCACTGATCGATATGCTTAAAAACATCGTAACATGGAACTTGACGGATGAGTGTCAGAAGGCTTTTGATAAAAACCACCAAATACTAATGTCAGACTTATCATTATGACACTACGATCTAAAAGCAGAAAATGTATTGGCTAATTACTATGTTTTAGAATCATTAATTCGACATAGGTATGTGGCCAATAACATGAAAGCTGTCATACAAGATATGCGTTTGCTACCACCAACAAAACAAATAATAATAGAGTCAGGTCGTAAATGAGACACTAGGAATAATATTTTTCGCAAAAAAATCATAGAAAATACATTACAATTCTAGGGTAATATCTTATTTAATTATTACTTTAGGATGCAAAGATAACCGGTCAAAAAATTAATACAAGCTTATGTGTTTTCAAGATGAGTACCAAAAAATAAGAAATACTGATTCGTTTGAAGACACTGTTGTTGCTGCAAGTTTTCTCTTTAATTACCCAACAGTCAAAGATAGCATCTTTTATTTATTTCATGTCGACTCTTCGTAAACAGACTAGAGAAAATCCTTAGAGAATGTCTGTTTCTTTATACGGTGCGTGCAATTATGTATTTATCAACACCTGCGTAATTTACGTAATTTCACGCCACTTACTGTTTCTTTGGAAAATTATCAGCCTTTTGTCACGACTTGTGTTTGCATTAATTTTGAACATTTGCAGTTTTCAATTGAACTCAATTTGAATTCTCATATCATCTGTCCACAATAGTTATTATCTTTTTACACTAGTGATTCTAAAACTGCGGAATACATACATACATACATACATATATATATATATATATATATATATATATATATATATATATTATAAATTACATCTTAGAACATGTACAATTTTTTTATATATATCCACTACTAATTGTACATTTTGTTTCGTCATTGGACATTGGTTCCTTTCCACAGCACCTGATGAAACATTGGAAGTCCAATGTCGAAACAAAATGTACAATTTGTAGTGGATATATATATAAAACAATTTGTACATGTTCTAAAATAAAATTTATAATAGATATTCGAAGCTCTATATTATATATTGAGCACTGTTTTTAATTAATGTTTTGGACGTTGTAAATTTTTCTTCGTTCCTTATTCACTCGGAGATATATATATATATATATATATATGTGTGTGTGTGTGTGTGTGTGTGTGTGTGTGTGTGTGTTCAAAAACAATTCAAATCACCTTATCTGAGGAATAGTCTATTTTGCCAGAATAAGATTATAGTCGTCTATTCTCCTAACAATACATCTTAGTAAAACTGAAGCCGGTTTAATCACCAGAGTCTATAATGGAAACACAAACTAATCGATAAATTACTAATTACAACCTGTACATATTTCTGGGTAGATTTGTTTGTCAATATCATATAGAAATTCACATCAGGTTTGACAAGACAGGCGGTTGATATCTTAGTTTGCCGAAACAAATTATGTGCAGTAGATAAGGTTACTCGAAATTTATTGTTTAACATATATTTGCTGTGTAGTTAAATAAACTGACACCAATTTGTGGATCATTTTTAATATTTTATAATCATTAACGTTAGATTACTTGGATGCCCTTTGATTTTTTGCCAAGGAACGTTTTATTACCACGTAGTGTTAACCGTCAATATATATTGAAATTTTATATATATATATATAAAATTTCAAGAAAAATAATAAATTCCTAGTGACAAAACAGCAGTTACTGTTTCTCTCTAAGTGACAGTTCAGAGAATGTCTTTAGATAAATGGTCTTTTTATGAATAAACCCTACATCTCGTATACGACAATAGCTGTAGATTATCACATCAGAGTATTATAAGAGTTATGCTAACAGAACTGTTCTTCAGAAACAGGCTGACAATACCAAGGAGAGAACATATTTTTTTTGCATTTCATATGCTGATTCGCTAATATTTTCGTCGCAAAATTTTGTAAACTGCAAGTCATATCATCCGCACAAACTATGGAAACAGCATATATCACAAAAGTTTTACATTTTTATTGTGATAATTTAATATATTTCATTTTTTAAGATCTATACTTTATAAATTTATTCCGATCACGAATACCATAAACCATCTTAATTTGTAGGGGCACCATATTTTCTATAGCTGTAACGTCTAATGGGAAAGATAGCCTATCCCTCTCTAGGATTGTTTGAATTCAGTTTTCTTTCCTGTAGACGCTGTCAGCTAAGGCTATGGAACCCACGCTGTCGTGATATTTAATTCAGGGGAGAAGGAAAGTAACGGTTTATTTCCTTTCTCAATGGTATTTTGGCCTAAGCGGCTGTAACGAATACGAACTCGTCTCTACGGTTTCTAATTCCAACCAGCTATCCATTGCACCACCACACATCCATATACAAAATAAATATTGCATAGCAGTTATATGGGTTTATTTTTAATAATTGTTTCTTATATCTTATTGCTTTCCTTAATTTTTGACAGACAATTTCGCTGTGTCTGTGCTTAGATATTTCATAGAAACACTATTTTTTATTTAAAAGGAAAGCTTTTACTAGCTCTTATGACATTTCTAATTTCTGGATGAGACATAATTCGTTGTTCTTCTGCTTAGGTATTGCATAGAAACCCTTTTTTTTTTATTTCAGAGGAGTGATTTTGCTATCTCTTATGACATTGATTAGGTTATGAATAAAACATAATTCGTTGTTTCTCTGCTTAGATATTGCACAGGAACACTTTTTATTTAAGATAAAATATTTTACTAGGTCGTATGACTTTTTTTAGGTTCTGAATGAGACATAATCGTTGTTCTTCTGCTTAGGTATTGCATAGAAACAGGTGTTTTTTTTATTTTAGAGAAAAGACTTTACTGTCTCTTATGACATTTTAGGTGCTGAATAAGACATAATTCGTTGTTCCTCTGCTTAGATATTACATAGTAGCATTATTTTTCATATTTCTAGAAAAAATCTTACTGTGCATTTTTAGTTTTCTTAGTTTCTGCATAACATTTTGTTGTACCTATCATTAGATATTGCATAGCAGCATTATTTTTGCTTTTTTGCCTATAGTTTTTTCCTATATCTTATTAGATTGTTCTGTTTCTGCAAGATATTTTTCACTGTTTCCATGCACGAATATTACATAAAACAACTATTTTTTTTTATTTCTTGAAGAATTCTTTTCTATATCTTATTACTTTTAGTTACAACAAAACATATTGGTAAATGATCGTTTTAGGTGCCGACGGCTTTTCCCCCTTCAAATTTATCCAAAATAGCATTATTTCTGTGCAAATGTATATGCTGAACTCAAATCAACTGTTAGTTATTGAAGAAGCTTATCTTTTTTGCTTTGAAAGTCTATAAAAAACGAACTATATCTAGCACTTTTTCTCTCCCGTAACTCTCACGAAGTCATGTAATTAACTGCAGAGTGACGTTCTACGTAGGCAGCAATTTTCTGTCGATTTTATTCCTTTACTGAAACTTCCGGCGATATACTTCCTGTTATAAAAGTAATAAGCGTAGAAATACAATAGCGCATTACTTTCATTACCGGAAGTACATCGCCGGAATATCAGTAAATGAAGAAAAATCGACCAAAATTCTGCCAAAATACGTCATTCCGCAGTTAATTACATGACTTCGTGAGAGTTACGGGAGAGAAAAAGTGCAAGAGATAGTTCATTTTTTTATGGAGATTTAAATAAGAAAAGGTAAGTTTCTTTAATACCTAACAGTTGATTTTAGTTCAGCATATACATTTGCACAGAGATAATGCTATTTTGGATAAAGTTGAAGGGAAAAGCGTTTGGACTTAGAACGAAAATTTACCAACATATTTTGCTTTTACCATGCTTAGATATTTTATAAAGATGTTATATTTTTCATCTAAATATATTTTTTCATATCTTCATTATATTTCTTACTTTCTAGAAGACATGTTTTGCTGGTTTAATGCCTAAATACTGTACATCACTACAATGCTGTTGTTTTTATTTTTAATTTCTAAAGAAATTTTTGTCTACATTATTACTGTTCTTACTTTCTGCAAATCACTTTTCGTTATTTATATGTGACTTCTTATTTCAATGTCACATTTCTGTCGTCTGCTATTTCAATATATACGTATTTAAATTTAGGTAACGGTTTGAGTTTGACGTCCCAAGCACATAAAAGATATGTCGGGTTGTCTCTTTTGCTAACAATTATACTCTGTATTGTGATAGTTAATATATAGTTTTTTCAGCTTCCTTTTTTTATTACTTTATGTAAAATAAATTTTCCTTTGTCATCGGTCCGCTATCAACGCAGACTTCTTCGTATCTTATCTTCAGATTTTGTCCCGCGATATTAAATCCTGGTAGATTTTCTAGGAAAGTCACGCTTTTTAGATTAAAGAAATCTATTGAGAAAACACTTCCTTTTCATTCTTCTCGTTATGTAATTTTTTTCCGTATTAACCGAACACTTTTTTTTATCCCTGTGAAGGCTGTCTTTTATTCTGTAGTGATTGTAGAATACTCTGGTGTTTTAAATTTATTTTTTCCATTGAAATGTTTAATTCACTCTGTATTCTTGTAATTGGAACATCTTTTTTGTAGAATCATTTTCGTTTCTTTTCAGTTAGCTACGACTGAATAGGTTTATCCAGGTTTGCTAAAACACACCTTTTCTCCTACATGATTCTTTCATTCAAGCCTTACGGGAGGGGAATTCAAATTAATTATTTGGGGAAATAATTCTTACGTAGCTAAGTGGAATTGTATTTGGTTACAAAAAGAAATCAAGTTCTATAAAGGGATCCCCTTTTTGTTGCTTAATATTTTTTTCTTCTGACACTGAGGATTTTGGGGATTTCTTTATGTGCAAATACAATGCCTTTTGTTCATTCTACATACACGCGCATTGTTAATAAACTGTTTAATTTTGTATATATATGTACATGTACTATATATATATGTGTGTATGTGTATGTATATATATATATACATACATATTATATATATATGTGTCTGTATAAATGTGCATGTATGTATATATATATATATATATATATATATATATATATATATACATATTTTATATATATATATGTGTGTGTATATATATATGTGTATGTATGTTAATATATATAGATATATTTTATATATACATTTGTGTATATATATGTACATATATATATATATATACATATATTTTATATATACAAGTGTGTATATATATATATGTATATATATATGTGTGTGTGTGTGTGTGTGTGTGTGTGTGTGTGTGTGTGTGTGTGTGTGTGTGTGTGTGTGTGTGCAAGACAATTATGGCTTCTTATGATATTTAATTCGTTACATTTTGGGTGGAAAAAACTCCATTCACTTACATCGATAAAACTACCCTCGACAAAACCCCCTTGTGTTAGAAAGAATTCGTAATATTCTATTCAACTTTTATCTAACTTGATTAGATGGCATCGTTTATATTTACCTTACACATAAAAGTAAAATAGCTTTCAGCTGTCGACTATGAAGACATCCTTTGCTTGTGATATAGCTTCATCATTCTTATATATTAACCTCCGTAAGTCAAGAGATAAATTTGATTTGAAGTTATCACTCAATATACACCCTTGTGAAAATTACTTAACTGATTTATTTTTCTTCCTCTCAGATATAGACCCATTGGTGTTACAGAGTGTAATCGATTGCTATTTTTACAGAGTGTCATCGATTTCTATTTTTTTTCTCAGATGAGATCATTTGCCGTGATGTGCAGCAAAATGAATCTATTTTCGGCATGCATGATTAAGTTTTTTTTGGCCTTGCGAAATATTGCGTCATCGGTGATTTCATCAGATTTTATCAGGCCCAGAAGCTATTGTTTCGACTCTCGATTGGTTGTCCTAAAGGCAATGTCTACGATGGACGTTACTCCAAACAAACGTACGAAAATTGTAACGCTTTACGAACACGCTGGCAAGCCTTAAAGAGAGATCGTGGATATTGCTGTTGTCAGGCTTTCGACTGTCAGTCGTGTCATATCATAAAGGCGTAGAACCAAACTAGATTCATCAGTCAAAAACTTAAAGGAAAACGCAGTCGTAAGAAAAAACAACACCTGGAAACGACGTAAATGTTATCAGGGAAAATGTGTAAGATCTAGGAAGATATTGTTCGTTTTGTTTCAAATGATTTGCAAAAGGCTTTATATATATATATATATATATATATATATATATAATTGCTTAATACTTAGTTTTTGGTTATAATATGGTTAGACCAGTGTACATTTGTATTAAAAAATGTTCAATACAATGATATTGTAGAACTTTTGAATATTTTCAGTTTAACGAGTTATTTCGCTACCTAGGTTTCTACATTGAGTGGTCTATTCAGACGAATTTAACAACTGATTTTACCGTTTTTCTTTTTAAGAACGCTCTTGTAACGGTGTTTTATTTGAACGCTGACGTGGCAGTGAATTTTTGAACGCGCAACTTTTAAATTTAAACGAATTATGGCGTTTTTATCCATGGTTGTATGATCCTAAGTAGGACTTTTACAGTTTTTTCATTTTTCTATTTTGAATGAAAAATAAATATAGTAAAATAACTGTACAAAATAAAATAAAAAATTAAATACTATACAATCATGTCTCGAAAGAGACATGACTGACTGGGCAGAACATTATCCCGCTGAAGGTTGCCATTGCTTTCTGCGGTAGACTGGTTGCCAGCCAAGGTTATAGAACCCAATCCGTCCTATTATTTAACCCATAACTGGAAGGAAGAGACGGATTAATACATTTCCCAAGGGTATTTGCGCGTAAGTGAATGCAATGAATTCAACTGAAATTCGAACTCGGCTCCCCGATTTCTCGTTCCGAGCTGATATCCACTGCACCACAACGCACATAGTCCAAAAATAAAATATTTACTGTCCACCGCATTCCATTCTGTTCATATTAATAAAAGTTTTCCATGTTTGGGAACCCTGATAAATTGATAACATATGGTTTCAGATTGTATTTACAGTCACTCCTTACTTGTACCACAATCGAGGCGATAACACTATTAAAATGCAAGGGGTTGCTGGGATTGGAAGCAGATGAGAAGTGAGGAGAAATAAAAATAAAGAACGGGATGTAGGAAAGCAAAATTTTGATTGACGTGGCATTTACATTTTTGAAGATTGTTGGTGGTAGTTAAGAAATAATTCGGAGGAGAGTTCTACAAGTGATAACTGAGAAAAGAGTAATTATTAGAAGAGAGACTACGGAAAATTCTAGGTATGCCAAAAATAATACTTGAGAAACAGTTGACATTCTAGTGTTACGCTTAAATAAACGCCTTCGAAGTCAATCAGACAATGAAGAGCCATAAGCTTTGGTGATTATGTCTTTTTCGAGACATGGCTGACTGAGCAGAAGATTTTCACGCAGGAGAGTGTGTTACCTGTAATAGTTAGATAAGATTTGTATTAATTTTGGTGTTTGATGCACTGTCAAATTTAATTCAATCAGTCACTTAAGTGCCATACGTGATACATAATTGGACGATCATGTCTTGAAAGAGACATGACTGAATTAACAGAATATTTTCCCACAGTAGTTCGCCATTACATTCTGCGGTAGACTGGTTACCAATCAAAGCTATATGACCAAACCTGTTCAGCTATTTAAACCATAAATAGAGAGAGAGTAGACAGATTAACACATTTCCAACAGTTAATTGCGTGAAAGTGAATGCAACGATTTTAAATGGAATTCGAACTCAGCTCTCCGATTTCTTATTCGAAGCAATATCCACTCCACTACAACGCAGATCTTCATCAGTCCACGAAGCCATGTTACATAAAAAACAGATTAAAAATAATGCATGCATTATTAATAGAAAAGAAAAATACTACACTTAATAATATAAATACACTTAATAATATAAATACACTTAATAATATAAATACTACACTTAATAATATAAATACTACACTTAATTATATTAATTATGAACACGGCAACAATGTACTTATTAAGTTTGAAATATAACATACACATGACTGCATACGTAAACTTTAAACCAGTTAAAAGTAAAACAAAATTTACCCTTAATAATATAAAAAGTACAGCCGCAAGCGCTCCAAAAACAAAACATCTTGACAATTCCTATATAATTTGTTTTCTGAAAAAAAAATCATAAGAACACATAAAAAATTATATAAAACATAATGATAATGACTTGTCGGCCATTTTCAATAAAACCTGCATAAAATGGAGATTGCTACACAAATAAACGATATATATGCACACTTATATATATATATATATATATATATATATATATATATCAGCATACAGTGTGACTATAGAATAATCCAAAGGAGTATCCTGTACATACAGTGGTAGGATAACTCTCTAAAAGAGCACAAAACATATATGCATATAAATACATATAGAGCAAATATGAGAAAAATTAAAACAGAAATGTTATTTCATAGTGAATCGGAAGTATGGGCCTATTTCAGGCGACCAATCGTCATCTTCCGTCTTTATTTAACAAAGGAGTTTACACGAATATTTCATGTAAATATCCTTTGTTAAATAAAGACGGAAGCTGACGATGGTTCGGCTGAAATAGGCCTATACTTCTGATTCACCATGAAATAACGTGTCTGTATTAATTTTTCTTATATATATATATATATATATATATATATATATATATATATATATAAGAAACATTAAAACATATATATGTGTGTGTGTATTTGTGTGTGTGTGTGTGTGTATGTATAATGTTTATATATATATATAAATTAAGAAAGATTATGAATTATGGTTTAAGTAAAAAGAGGAAAATTATATATATATATATATATATAATTTTTCTCTTTTTTACTTAAACCATAATTCATAATCTTTCTTAATTTTTTTTAAAATGAATTATTTTCTTTTAAAATATATCGTCTACTTAAGCATTTCTCTACCAGCTCTTTCTTTCAAATCGTATACTTTTTACTTTTATCGATGAAATTTGCCTTTTCGAAGATTTCTTACGTATTCAACAAAATGCATTGTGTCAGAAAGTAGCAAAGAAAGACATACGCACGTTGGGTTATACTGAAAAGATTTTCTAGATTCTAAACGTTTAATGATTGGCTAGATCAAAATCCGTTAGAGGGAATTTCAGTAAGCGTAACCGCAGGTGGATGTAGTTATTTTTACTTCACCGGAATCATGCAAAGCACAATGCAGGAACGTGACTTACGAATAGCAAAAGATACGTGTAGGTCTAAAACTTTTCACGAATATGTACGGCTTTTCTCGAGTGACTAAAGAATTTT
The DNA here is from genome assembly GCA_037127315.1 of Ascarosepion bandense. NCBI lineage: Eukaryota > Metazoa > Mollusca > Cephalopoda > Sepiida > Sepiidae > Ascarosepion > Ascarosepion bandense. The sequence continues at coordinate 5,212,881 of JBBBDQ010000269.1, forward strand.
GACGAACAGAGAAAAATTAAGTTTTGATATTTTTTTAAGATCTCGTCTCTGCATACGAAACTATTTCACCAACTTTATTTCTATGAGATTATCCAAACTTTTATGTAAACTAGGAATCGGGTCTTTGACTAAGAAATGGAGGAATTCTTCGAGGAGTTTTAATTGTTTTTATTTTTATCAGATCATGTGTTTGTGAGAAATGCTGACCAGAAGATGATATAGTTTAAGAGAAAAATCATGGTCAAACTAATGGATCTCAGGACAATAAACAATTCATGTATCGCGTTTACAGTAGGAAAACAGGCGCTGTCTGGCAACCAAATTATTAGTCGATTTCCATTCGAAAATAAAGATCAAATAGAAAATGAACATATTTTTGTTTGGCTTTGCATTGGTAGAGATTAAATAGGTTTTAACAATATCTATATAAGTACCATCTATCTATCTATCTATCTATCTATATATATATATATATATATATATATATATTGTATCGAGGGAGCAAGTAATTTTCTACACAGAAACTTTGAAATGTAACAGACAATGAATGTCTATTATGTTTAACCATGAGCTGTTCTAAATATCGTATTTTGGCTTTAATTTAAGTGAAAATAAAAACAAAAATTACCCAATATATGGTTCTCTTAACAAGACGGTCTCTCATGCGGTGTGACGACATAGAATCGCATTACACATTTACGAACTGCGTTTGCCATTTGGTGACTGTTATCATTGCATAGCAATGTTTTATGTCAGCACAAGATAAGATCATATTTGCTGAAGGATGTCTTTATGGTAACGTCCTGTAACCTCTCGGAAAATGGCTCATGTGAGTTATAATCTTAGAACAAGCATAACAGAAAAATATCCAAATGTTCGATAAATTTTTATTTTTATTTTCACTTGAAATTAAAACCAAATGCGATATTTAGAATGGCTCATGTTTAAATATAAAAGACCTTCATTGTCTGTCATATTCAACAATATATATATATATATATATATATATTTATATATATATATATATATATATATATATACATATTTATATATATATACATATTTATATATATATATACATAGTTATTTATATATATATGTATATACACATTTATATATATATATATATACATATTTATATAAACATATATATATATATATATATATATATATATATATATATATATTGGTATTTGGGCAAAAATCACTTTTTATGCAGCGTTTACAGATTTTTCCTATATTCTCATGACTTTCTTTCCTTTTCAAAACTTAAATAATATGAAAATTGTCCAAATATTTTCTATTTACGATGGCTTTCGGCTATATTTTTTGCCATTACCAGAATTCAATTTTGTTTTATTTGTACATATATATATGCAAAGTTTATATATATCGTATCATAGTTTTCATTTTCATATTTAAATGTTTACCTGCCATTATTTTTTCTTATTTTCATTGTTTCTAAAACAAGATTTTTTTTCAAAATATTATAGTTTTTCTATCCTTATTAGATGCCGTTTTATGTAATTTAAAATTGTGTAATTGAGCAACAATCCCTCTTTCATGCATGTTTCATTAAAATATCAGACAAGATATTATCAGTAATAATTTATGTCATTTTTCATGTGTTCTTATGATATTTTAATGACAATACCTTTTTCTATAATTCTCAATTAAACTTGCATATATATATATATATATATATATATATATATATGTGTGTGTGTGTGTGTGTGTGTGTGTGTGTATATATATATATATATATATATATATATATACAGAGAGAGAGAGAAGGGGGGGCAAAAATAGTGATTAGATAGTATGAAAATGCAAGAACATTATGAAAGGAAGAGATATCTTCGAATTTCTCTACATGTGTACATGAGAACAGGCTTACACACGCAGTAAAACTTCACCCTCACGAATCCATAATTTCGTAGGCGAGACTTCCTTCTTCTTTTCAATGGGTATCAATAAATAACTCTCTCCCTCTATCTGTCTCACTCTTTCTCTTTCTCTCTCTCTCTCTCTCTCTATATATATATATATATATATATATAATTAAGATTGTTTTTATTTAAAATTAATTTAATTCACATTTACATTGCGACACGAAATTTTCTAGGTTTCGAGATTTTACTTCGTCATCAAGCAATGTTGAATTGATGTTGTGAAAATGATTCCCATTTGAATGTATAAAACAATACGTTTGTTTTTTCAAGAGTTGATATGGTTGAGAGAAGACAGAAAAATTTATGCGTGTGTTTAACTACGATATATTTTTGCACTTTTTAAAGAAAGTAAATGTCGGAGAACTCGAAATTCTAAAACTGTTGTCTCTCCTCACCTGGATATATATATATATATATATATATATATATCGGGTGTTGTTAATTTAGGCTTTCTTCAGGTAGTATAAGTTAGAATTTTGAACCGAAACTTTTATTTTCTACACGTGGTTAGATTGTTCTAATTCTACGTGGCATGCCTGTTTTTTATATATCTATTTTAGTTAATTCATTTTAAAAACAACTATCTCCAAATGGCCAGTTATTGAAATCACAACTCTTCAAGTCAAGTCGCTTTTATCCTCTGGTTATGTGACCTTGGAAAATTGCCGTGAATATTGCAATAAAGATAAGGACAACCGTCTGAACGATGCAAAAAGTTACAATACATCATGTCAAAAAATATATATATATATATACATATATACACGAAAAATAATCTATTCAAATCTATTTCCTCAGAAGGGAAATGTTATTTTTATATCAAAACATTGTGTCAATAGAGATTACTATAATCTTTGTTGTGACGTATATTGTTTTGTTGGATATAAAATCTCACACACTTCTTCACGTTTGCTAAATCTTTATTATTTCTAATACCTGCCATTGGCTATAGACTTGTCACTTCCTTTCTTCTTTGCTTACAGATTTCTCAGTAAGAACATTATTTCAAATGAAATAAAGGCAGTCGTTATTTCTTTAGACCAAACTAATCGAAAAGCCAGGATAAGAAGTTAAAACTCTCTGTTTGGCAGGAAAAGCATAATATATACTTTTATTCATTTTATTGCTTACGCAATGAATTAGTTAACAAAGATATATGTCCTGCATTAATCACGCGACAATCAAAAACCAAGCGATACACGAATACCCGTTCTTTGTATTTGTAAATCTATCTAAACTTATTCATAAATGGAACTTTGTCTGTGTGTGTGTCTGTGTGTGTGTGTGTGTCCATTACCTATAGACTCCGAAACGACTGAACCGATTTTCTTGAAAATTTACACAGTTGTACTATAAGAGTCTGCGAGTGTTCTTAGCTAGGTTTTGTGTCGAGCTACACCCGATAAACATCGAAAATCGATAATCGAAAAAATCAGGTTATAGAAGGAGTGGTCCGATGTTAATCAAATTTGATACACTCATAGACAAAGACATAAGAAACGATATTCAGAAGTTTCAATGTTTCAGTTCTTGCAATAGTGCAGAAAATTGATAATATATATATATATATATATATATATATATATATATATATAAGGTAAGATGTTTGTGCGTGTGTCTGTTTATCTGCCTGTATGTCAGTATTTTTTTTTCAGCCCTTTTATTTTAGTTTTTGCTTCGGGTTTGGCACTAAGTAGGTATAATTGTAGTTCTTCTTCTCAGCCATGATACCATTTACTCAGAGGATTATTTAGCCTTCAAAATTCAGTTTACGACGAAAAAGACTTATTTGATATCGTCCCAGGATATCAAAATTTGAGTTACACCCATTCATTTCTCTTTCAGTCTACAGTTTCGCTTTAACTGGAAATAACTATTGCTTTTTAGTCTTTCGTGCCAACGTCCAAAGAGTCTGAGCTCCAGGACCATGGATTAGTTTTAAAGCTTTCATTACACCGGAGCAACACCGGGCTATAATGCCAGAACATATAAAAATCAAACTTGTTAAATATTACTGGAATTCTTTATCAGTCTGGCAGTTAAGTGCCATACGTAACTGGGCAGAGAATTTTAGGTTTCTAATACTTTCTCTGGTAGACTGGTTGAAAACCAAGGCTAAAGAGTCAATGCTGCTATTTAGCTTATAGCTGGAAACGGCAGATTAATATTTTTCCCAAGGGTATTTGCGCTTAAGTGAATGTGAAGAATTCAAATGGAATTCGAACATGACTCTCCGATTTCTCTTCTCGAGCCGATATTAACTGCACCGCAATCAATGTCCTTCATATTTAGTTTCATTTGCGCCACATGGTGTCTATATGGCGATGGTAAAATGAATTTAGAAACGGTGTAAGTTTTCCAAGAAAATCCAGACAACACCGAAACCGATTTTAGATGCTGCTTCTCACAATAATAAACAATTTTATTTTATTTTAATGAAGGCAATCAAAGAAATTTTCTCATTATTAAAATATCAGATAATTTTCATCCTTTCTCTAAATTAGAACAGGATATAAATTTGTTACGTTCAATCTCATAGGATGTGCGTTATGCATATCGGCTCGGAACAAGAAATCGGAGAGCCGAGTTCGAATTCCATATGAACTCATAACATTTACTTACGCACAAATAACTTTGGGAAAGTTATTAATCTGTCTCTTCCCTCCAGTTATGGATTAAATAATAGGATAAATTGGATTCTATAGCCTTTGTTGATAACCAGTCTACCGCAGAAAGCAACGGCAACCTACTGCAGGATAATCTCCCATTGCTTAATAATATTTCACCTAAAAACAAGACGCTACAAGACATGGAGAGAAAAAGAATCAAGGTACAGGTAATGTAGAAAAAGGGATAAGAGATGGGTGGGAATCAACGAGACAGAAGTTGGCAATTGATGCTGAATTTAAACTGATATATTTTAGAAATTATATCTATCAGGGAAGCAAGCAAAAAAAGGAGTTCCATAAACGTGAAATGCGGAAAAAGCACTTTTAAATCAGAAAAATGGTTACTGTTATGGCAATTTTCCCAGGCACACATGAACTGTTCCAAACTATAAAAAAGCGGTTGTTTCTGCTTTATGCAGAAGACTATTTCAACTGAGTCTGGAGTTTGATTCACCTCTCAGTTTCGTCTCTGTCCTCGGGCAGAGAGTGGCTTGGTTGTATTTCTGTCCGAGGACGGATATTCAGCTAAGAAAAATTATATTCTCGGGAGACAAAACCTAGGGAGCCATCTCCCCAGGCTTTACCTATCCATCCGAAAGGGGCTGAGATTATTGCCCTATGCCTGAGGTGACACCAAAAGGAGAAGTGCCGAAAGTGTTTGAGACGAAATGTTTCTACGGTACTGACGATAAACCCACCTGAAATATTGACCTTGTGTCGCATCCGTTTCAGTAGTAAATATTAAGGCTATTCAAGCAGATACCTCTGACAGCCGAACCAAATACAGTCACGTTGGTGATCTTCTCATGTTGTATATTTTTGTAATACTAGTCTTTGTGAATATATTTGTTTAACTCTATTCCATCTTTCTGTCTTTATTTCTGGTCCCCAACAAGGCCGCAATAACATGGCGACGGGGACTCTTAAGAACCTACATGAAAATTGTCAATATTAGTTTATCATTGGATGCAGGCATTTCTATTTTCGTTACACTTTGTTCTATTCAACTGTACCCGACAATCCAAAAAAGGAAATCGAACGAAAAAAAAGTGTAAACTAACTTACAATAAACAGAAACGCGAGCCGCTAACTACTAGAATTCATGTTTTTTGAGAGATAAAAAAACACTCGGGATTTATTTATTTAACTCGGGAAGTTATTTTTCTATTCACTTCAATCAATGAAGAGAAAAACAAAACAAAAAAATAAACAAGACAACTTGACCCCTAACCCGTGTTTCGGTTGTGGGTCACTTCATTGGTATCAGGACTACCCTTACCTAAATATAAAATGCCTAAATTGTAGCCGTTTCAAACACAGTAGCTCTCATTGTCGAGCAAGAAAAGGTTTAATAACTGAGTAAAAAACACAAAGTCAGGTGAAAAAGATGGGTTAAACTTTCGAAAATACGTGCAAGGACAAATCATAAACAAAAATAAAACTACAGTTGGATTCTGGTTCAGATTTAACAATCATATATCTGCACACTTGGAAAAAGTTAGGAAAAACAACCTTGCGAAGATCTAATAAAATGGCCAGAAGAGAAAATCAAGTTTAAGGGATAACTTATCACTAATGTAAATTTTAAGGAAGGATTTTAAAATTAAAAACATTCATATTAAAGAATACAAAAAATTATTCGACGCAAACTGGAGAGAGGAATTTAAGTTTTGGTATATACCAATTAATTCATTTTGCTAAAAGCTGATAAACCTGACCCCCAAGGCAAATAATTTGATAAAAGAAACTAATCTTGAATTTTTTCTGGGGGTCTTGTTTGGTGTAATAAGATGACGTAAAAATGAGTGTTAATAGATGACATCCAGATATTGTTCAAAAAAACGAATTGTGCCTTTACCGAAAATAAATGAAGAACACTAAAGAATAGAAAAAATGGGTGTCTTGTCTAAAATTGTCTACAGTCAAAGCTTTCCACTGACAATCTATGTGAAGAAGAATTAAAAGGAGATCCGGGTGTGCGCAGATTTCTCAACAAGGCTAAATTCGGCATTGAAATACTACTATTATTCTTTGTCTCAGTGACGAGTATCTTCAAATACGGGTGGCGGAAGGGTGTTCTAAGTGAGTTTGTACCTACATCCACGTGGGTTGTTCAAGTTCAAACGTCTACTGTTCGGGGTAAAGGCTGCACCGGTAATTTTCCAACAAGTGATATTATCGATAAAGATGGCGTAAGACCAGATCCAGAATATGCTAGAGCAATCAAGCACATGCCAGCTTCCGAAAAATGCCTCATCTTTAAAAATTTTCTAGAATTGGCCAACTATTGCGCGGTGTTTATACCGAATATGCACAATTACGGGCTCGGTTAAATGACTGGGAGTGAAAACTTGAATGTCAAGAATCATTCGTCAAAATAAAGGAAGTCTTGACGTCAGACTTTTCTCACTTATTATAGCTCAGACCTGGGTATTATACTTGCATCGACGCAAGTTCATATGGCATTCGAGCCTGTATTATCCACCAAATGCCAGATAGATTTAAAAAAGCCAATAGCATATGCATCGAGAAAAATTCATCCTGCAGAAAAGAATTACTTGCAAATTGAGAAAATTATTATTTTCGCAGTAACGAAGTATTACCGGTACATACACGTTATACACTTTACTTTATACAGGGAACATAAACCGTTACTGACCATCTTCGGTTATAAGCAAAGAGCCTGCGAAGATAGAGAACAATCATTTTCAGTTATAACTTTAAAATGGAGGACGTATCATCTAAAAAACTCTGACATGCCGACTTACTCTCCAGAATAATCTATAAACACAGAGGACACCTGGAAGGTTATGTTTATGTTTCTCTTCGAAGATAAGAACTTAAAACCTCAGTATATAACACAGTAAGGGAACCTCAAGCAAACCAAAGCAAAATTTATGAAAAGGACCAACAGACTTCAGATGATTTTTCTCTATGCTATATAGAGAGCGAGTCGTCATTTCCGCAACACTACAAATAATAATTATCGAAGATTTCCATACCGGTCACCCAGGGATTACAAGGATAAAATCATTACGCCCAATTATGTATACTGGACAAACATGGAAAGGGATATCGTAAATATCGGAAAATCCTGTAAACGCTGTGAATTAGTAGCTGAGGCAATTCCAATTAAATATAGTCCTTAACCTAAAAACGAACCGACTCTTCTGGTCTCGGATTTATATAGATTTTGCAAACCTGCTAGACGGTTTCTACTATCTAATAGGAGTAGATAGTTTTTCTAAGTTACCCGAAGTCCTTAGATGTGAAAATTATACTATAAAAGTGACAATCAATGTCCTACACGAACTGTTCGCCAGATTTCTTGTACCGTCGGTTTCTGTCAGATATAGGGACACAATTTATGTCCGGATTTTTGTGAGGCTTTCCAGATCAATAAAACCACAATCGCTCCATATCATCCAACGGACAGACTTAGCGCTTAGTTGACACGCTGAAAAGAGCCATGAAGAAAGCTAGGGACACTCCCACGGAAAAAAAAGCTCTACAACAGTTACTTCCGATGTATAAAACGACAGCAAACCATCATCATTACCCTTGGCCGAGGTAATATTTTCACGTAAAATCTGGTCTGTGTTTGACAAGCTACTTCTCAAAGAAACAAAATCTAAAAGATCAAATACGGCTCATAGAAAAATCTACCACCCCGGATAGAAAGGTTTTATCAGGATGTTTCGGGAGAATACATCTTTAAAGGAAATGGGTACAATTCAGAAAAGAGTAGGAAGTATGATCAACATAATTAAATGACCCAAGTTTACTCGCAATAGATATTTAAATCAACCAAGGAAACGTCTCTCGGACGATACTGATAGCGGTTATACTAAAGAGAAAGAAGTCATGGATGTCATTTGTGATACTTTTGAAATGAAAATGCCTCAAGAGGCCGTCGAACAGCACCGTTTAAAAAATGTATAAATGACGTAATTTTTTGTTAATCCAAAGAGAAAGAAATATTAAAACGGCTGCGGAGTTGATACTTAAGAAGTGGTTGGTATGGTAATTTGCTCAGCAACACATAAACTCTTCGAAGCTATAAATAAGAAGCAGTCTCTGTTTGTGCAAAAAGCTATTCCAGCAGATAGCTCTGACAGCCGGACTAAATACAGTCACGCTATTGATCTTCTCATGTTTATATATTTTTACTACTGTTAATATATTTGTTTAACTCTATTCCGTCTCTTTTTCTTTATTTCTGGCCCCCACTTAACTATTTCACAATAAAACGGTGGAACATAGACGCAGGAAAAATTCTAGTACGATAGTAAGGCTTACGTTGCTGTAAATGACATTTGAAAACTATTTTATATCAGTTATTCTTCCAAAATAAACTTAGAGAAACAGAAGTCATAATTTTTAAGGCATCGTATATCACATCTTACATTTTTTTTATGAGCGAATTCTCGGAAATATTTGTATTGATAATATAGCAGATACATCGCATAATATATATATATATATATATATATATATATATATATATATATATATATTAATTCAGATACTTCAATCCAAGGGAAAAAAGCAGGAAGGTAAATTCCAAAAAACCCGATCCTAATTAATATTAAAAATTTATTTTAATATTAAAAAATGATACAGGAAGAGAGCTCCATGTAATAAAATATTACAGAGCAAATTTTTTTTTTTAAATAAATATTACAGAGCAATTTTTTTTTTTAAAATAATTTTATTTTAAATCCTATATCTTTTTATTCCCTTTTATTAATAATTATGCCTTTTTAAGTAAAGGCCTTTTTCTAATACTTCAACGTTTTGGGGAAATTAGGTTTTTGAATTTGTCCAGCGTCTGTAATATTTAAATTTTTTTTTTCCTTAGTTTCTTTCTTTTTCCCTCCCTTCCTTCTTTTATCTCTCTTACCACCTTTCTTCCGTGTTGCTTAAACTTAGGTCGATTTAACACGGCTGTCTGTTAATTTTTAGTTACATTCTCCCTTTTTTTTTTGCGAACCCAGAC